>JAPMOQ010030916.1:1077530-1098599 GCA_026543055.1 Argiope trifasciata
AAACTGAAAAATACATTTGAAAATACTTATAAATTGTACTCTTATTATAAAATTTTCATTAGCGCTGAAAAAAGTGCTATACCTGATCTCTCTAGAAAGCGTTCAATTTTACTTCCGTATGTAAGGTATGGCGGATTTCCACTTACATGGAATGAACCGATTAAATATCTAGGAATCTCGTTTGCTAAAACTAATCAAAATGGCAAAATTTCAAAAAGCCTTAGAAATAGAGCACAAAAAATGCAAGGTCTCAAAATTTTTAGGATCCATTAGACACATCCCAAAAACAAAAAATTTTATCTCAATTGTTAATAACAGCATACTTAGTTTATTCTATTATAGTAGTCCCATCATTAACTAATTCTCTGAAACACATCTCATATCCAGTAATACAATTCAAACAATGGCACTGAGTATAGCTCTTGGCGTCCCCATCTGGACCCATAATACGATTTCATTAAAACTTTCAGGACAAGAATTTTTTTCAGAAAAAATCAAACAACTTGCAATCCAATTTTTCACCAAACAAATAGCTAATTTTCCTTTCTCACTTTTAACTAAAAATTCCAATGAACTAAATATCCTATTGACTGAAAAGGATTAATAAATATTCAAAACTTCATTTCAAAGCCTTAATTGTTCTCCGAAGCATCTAATAAAAATGCCAATTTTTCCCCATTCTAGCCCCGATTTTTATGAAATCTTTCTGAACGACTTCAGTTTTCAAAACAAAGAATTCCCAGCTTCTGTCATCCCAGCAAACTTCACTGGATGCATCCAGAACACATTTCCGAATAATTTCATCATAGCCACTGATAGCTCGAAATGACAGCTCACCTCAATTGTTGGTATTTCTTGTTTTCAAAAACTTACCACATTCATGCCACAAACTCCATTTTTATAGCTGAAGTCTTAGCAATCTGCCATGTTCTGGACGAACTAATAGTTCCAAATAAAGATGTACTAGTCCTTTCTGACAGTTATTCTGTTTTTATTGCACTTAAAAACGTAAATTTCCATTCATCTAAAATTATTCAACGATTAGACTCAAAACTTTATACAAGGAAAAATCTGAACCAAAAAATATCTTTTCTCCTGGTACCTGACCACTCTGGTATTGCATGGAACAAAAAAAACAGACTCTTTGCAAAAGAAATCGATGAATATACGCCGTGCATACAATGGATCTCCCAGGAAGATACGATCTCTAATTAGAAAAAGATCTCTACCGAAATCGCCTCAAATAATTATCACGGGAGCAAATATCTAGATTTGATCGGGGATTTTGCAGACATAAGTACAATCACTAATTGGACTAGAAGTAAGATTCAAGATAAACTCATTGCACGGGTGATTTGTAAAATGATCATCACTCCAAGTCTTCTTCATAGATTCAATCACTCAGATAAACCCTTGGGCATCATATGTAATGAAAACAACATTTCCCTCATCTTGTTAAAATGCTCAAAATATACAACCTACAGAAAAGCCCTCAGAAAAAAAAACATCAAACAGCCGAACATTTCTTTTGCCTCCCTTTTGTCCCAAGCTCTCGCAAACAAACAACATCTTAGCATCTTCGTTCAAGCACTAATTCAAGTATTTTGACATTAACTAACAGTAACTTTAGTTCCTGTGGGATAACAACCTTTGCCGCTTCATCTCTCACTGTCTCTATTTAAGTCAAGATATTTTTTAAAATTTTTAATATGATGTAAAAAGCAATTTAGTGCAGCAATATTTTCGAAAGTTATGGCAGAAAAATATTGAAAATTCTCTTAATTTTAAATTCTAATTAAAAATTCGAAAAAATTGCTCTGAGGTACACATTCCCCACCCCCAAGATGTACATGTGCCAAATTTGGTAGCTGTAGAGGGCCAGCACACACATACATTGAGCTGTGTTATAAGTACTGATATAAATAACAAGTTCGACTACTAATAATTTTGATGCTGATACTCTGAAATGCATAATGCAACATTTGGAAAGTTTGCAAGTGGGCTTGAAAAACTAGTTTCCTGATTTAAACAAAAAATATGGAATGGATAAGAGATCCGTTTAACATTAATACATTATCCATGCCAGAACATTTGACGCAATTATTGGACTTGGCTTCAAACGGAATTTTGAAAATTAAACTTAATGAAAGTACCTTAATATCTTTCAGGTTAAAAATACTATATGTGTATCCGTTCTTAACAAAATGTTCTGAAATACATCTTGCCTTTTCCAACTTCATTTTCAATTGAAATTGCTTTTTCGCATTTCTAGAAATTAAGTTGGAAAAAAGGAACAGCCAACTGGACGTGGAGTCGTATCCGATATTAAAATTAAAGAACCAAATTATAACGTCATCTCAGCACCCACAAACAATTTCATCCTCCTCATTGATCCAAATAAATGTTACTAACAATGTAACATTTTACATTTCACAGCATTTTTTAACATTTTACTATGAATAATTTTATTTCCTTTATTATCATGTGCATGCCAAAAAAAGAATAAATATTTTTTGATTGTTCTTAAAATGCATCCACTTTTTGACGAGGAGTATTCAGAGTTATGGAAACTATAGAAGGGATACACATACGTCAAAAGTTAGGGAAACACTGCCTTAAAGGAGAGTATTTCGATTCTTTGTTCCTAAAGATCAGAGGAATATTTGTGCAAAATTTAAAATACGTAGCCTCTAATTTCTTGGGTAAAGGGTATATAGTTTTTTATTCATTTTATTTTTGTTATAATTCGTTGCTCATTATTTAACTTAAATTCAGTAATAAAAATTCTTCTATTCTAATTTGCAAATTTCGAAAAAAATCTAAATCGTCTGAGGAACAATTAAAGATGAGGAGAAAGTAAATTCAAACAATAAATAAATCTTAATCATAAATTCGGGTTCTAATGCCTTCAACTAAAAATATTTTCAATATACAGAACAAAAATTCATAAATATCTTACATTCATTTATTACTAGGGGAGCGTTAAGATAATTTGGCACATAATAACATTTGTAGTTACAAAAATTACGTACTAAATTCTATATATTTAAAGTCATTTCGTTTCCGAGCTATGTGCTTACGCGTTTCTAAAAATATAGACCACTAAACAGTCAAACCCTAGCAGGATTTGGTTCAGAACTTAATACGTGTCTACAGTACATAGATGTTAAATATGTATCAAATTTTGCCTAAACAGGTTTCTTGATTTTTTTAGATTTCGTATTAACTTATATTCGAGCAGACGGATTTCCGAAAGATCGATTTGTCACGAAATTTGATAGAACTCCACAAATTTCATATAAAAATGAATGAATTCCTTATGAAAATTGGGCTCCAAATCTGAAATCCCTCAGGTTTCGAGAACCAGAAGGGTGAACAGCTTATGAATTTTTTCAAAATTTAATAGCAAATTTGGTACGATTTTGATTTGTTGACTATTCATAATATATTCATTTTAATTTCATCTTAACTTTCAATGACTTATATTTTACATACTGATGATGTGAATTCGATGGCCAGCTGGTTTCATACACTCTAAAATTCTCAATTAAGTACTTCATGTAAATTTGTTTCTTATGGCATCTTCAGAAAATTATTTATAAGCTTCGAATTTTGATAGTCATAACTCGTAACATTATGAAAACTTGTTTATAATTCTAAATATTTCTCTAATTTTGTATCAGTTCCCGAAAACTTTGAACTTGAAAATGAAATGGAAATAGTAAAACTTTTATAAACATTTCTTTAAGAGGCTCAATAAAGTTTTCAAAAACCAAGTGTTTTTATAAAATTGTCAAATTTTTTACCTCTCTCAGTTTTTAGTAGTAGAACGGGGATCTCTTATTTAAAATGCTAGTGTCTGAAAAATACTATTGAATATGACTGATAGGACCTAGGAACAGTATAAAAAATGTATAATTCCTAATTAATGAAATAATTTAGAGACAAACTGGATAAAATAGAATTATTTTTAAATTACATGCCTTACATTGTATAGAATTTTAATGTTGAATCTAATTAGACTCGACATTCTATTTTTATAAATCAGTTTTCTAAACAATTATTGAATTAATCTAAATACTTTAAAAACTTACAGAAATCTTTTTCTTGAATTTATCTTTCAGGCTGATTTCAAACAGGCATGTGCTGAAAGTTTCACTTTTTTAAATTTAGTTTGCAAAATGAAAGAACTGGCCGTTTCAAATTTGAGCTTTCATCAATGTTCGGGGAACATGAAGAAAAAAGCTTAAATTCCCCATTGTCACGTAATGCGTTCCTGCAGGTTAAATTTTAGGTTTTGTATTTAATTGTAAAATAAGTTTAAGATAGTTTTTAATTGAATCAATTGGTGTTAAAATACTAGTATCATTGAAAAGACAATTCCTTGAATTTCAAGATGATGATTTTATAATAGATTTTTAGATTATTAGAATTTTACTGAGGAACAGCGCTAAAATTTTGATTAATTTTTAATTAAAATGAAAAAATTGGTGCACATTCCCACCCTCTAAAATAAACATATGCCGAGTTTGGTAGTTCTAGTTCAAATGTTCTAACCCATAAAGTGAAAAGACTTACAGATACCCTTTATTAAATAAAAATAACGTCATCATTGAAATAACTTAACAGAATTTTTATTAATATGTAATAATTCATATTTTTAGAATATTTTTTCAATTATACAGCAAAAGATTTATTCTTTCGTATTTGAATAATTTCTCCCGAGTACCATTCAAGGCGGAATATCATTTTTGACGTTTTATTTCATCTTTAGATTGTGGCAAAACATATACAGATTGTTAAGATTTATTTCCCCTAAAAAATTCATCTACAACACATTACATACGGCACTCTGCACTCTCAACGCGCTGACAGGCCCAAATATTTTTTAACGCTCTAGAAGCATGATTGGGAAGCAATAGGATACTTATATACACATTTTTAACTAGCATTTTGTATTATACTTGTATAAAGTATTCTTAAAAATTACCATACATTTTATACGTTTATTTATTATATAAGATTTTTTACATTTAAACTATTATTAATTTCAGGGACTCAAATAATGCTTTAGAGTTGATATTTGGTAAAACATATTCCCTTTCACAATGGCGTGCGGTAAGACTTGCAGTAATATCTTGTTTTAAGACATTAAGGACTGCTCACGATTTTTCTCGTGTTTCGAGTCCGATCTGTTATTGCATTATAAATAACGCAGTAATGATGATTTTGGAACATACAAGTTTGCTCAAAAACGTGCCATCTTAGACGGTATGTCTTGCAAGTTTCTTTGAGGTCTAATGTTTTAAAGATTCGTCTCTGGTTGATTATGCATCGATTCAAACAGAAAAAAAAATGAAACGAAATATCTTGTGACCCGGCCGAAGCGTTCTGCCTTCTAAAAAGCAGAAATCCCGTGAACCGTACTCAATATATTAAAATTTTATTATATTATATATCGAAGCTATAAACAATTTGTTGCATTAGGTAAATAATTATGCTTCGAATTTCTTTTCGAAGTGCAAGGAATAATGAATGTTAATAAATCTTTCTTCCAAGTACTTACCTCCAGTTTTGGAAATAACTTGTTAAAAGGTTGTCAATAATTTAAATAAAATTCTGTAAACAATTTTCAATTGAAATTCGTTATCTGCGGAAATGCATCGACTTTCATACTCACCTGAAGACTAGAACATTTTAAACATTAATTTAAATGCAATATATTACTTTCAAAAAAGGAATACTTATTCGTGCACCAACTGAATTTCACAATTTAAAAATAATTTTTAATGGAATCTTAATCTCAAATATATATAAACAAATACAGGTTTTTAACACAGTTGCCGAACTGCACACGTGTAAGCATAAGAAATTCTCCCACCAATCAATGTCATGGATCTTACCTGTGTCACTCCGCCGTTCTCCTCGTGTCGTTGAAGGGGTTCATTCGACGTGACATTCGTCAGGAAGGAACGCACCGATCGCGCAGTGTTGGTCAAGGAAGCAATTTTTACTTTTGTAACACGGTTTAACAAGCTTGAAGAGATGAAAGTTAGGTATCGCGCAAAGATGGAAATTTGAACGACATTTTTCTGTACCGACCTCTTTGTTATGCTTCGTTATATATCTGGTTGCTTTAGTGATGGCTTTCAAGTAAAATTAATAAGCTCCTCTCAGTTGACATATCAAGTGCCCTCAAGTTCAGGGCCAGACGCAGAAGCCATGCAGATTCCCAAATAGGACTAAGAGCTAAGATACAGAACAGTATTGAACTTGATAATGAGTTTTGGAGCGCGTGTTTTCTCCTTAAATATAAGAATTGGAGGAAAGGATGAAGTTTATTTAATTCCTATTCAAAGATTTAAAATTTCTTAGACAGCAGAGCTCAAAATTTTTTATAAATAAATTTTAGGTTTTTATTCCTTGAGGTATGTTGTATAAAAAACAATCGTTTGAAGGTTAACGATACAAGAAGTGGGTCTTAATTTGAAATCATTTATCTTGTAGGAAAAGTTTTTGGATGAATAAATGAGAGGCCTATTATATTGACAAAATATTTCAAAGATACAACCAACAATTTTCTTTATTTCATTCTTGTTCAAAAATGTATAAAATTTATCTCTTTTCACATTCGATCAGCCATCTTCTCATTTATTTAAAAATGACTTGATAATAAAACAGCGAAACTGAAGGCAAAAAATTTTGCTTTCCAACAATCAAATTCTTGAAAGTTTAGAATAACGGAACTCCTGTATAATGAGCTTTCATAAATTGACCAGAAGATATTAGAAATACATATCATGAACCAATCTCTTTGGATTCCATACCCACCCTCCCGTTATGGCATTCTTGGTAAACTGATCCCAACATCGTTGTTAAAATTTAATACGATAATATTGAAATGTTTCGAGGAGAAACTTTTTTTTATCTCAAATAATAAAACAATTAAGAAACTTAAAGAAATTTTCTTCCCCTTTATAAAGAGTTCTAGCTTTAACTTCTAGGTTGTTTCTTTTTGAAATAGCCCAAATAAAGTTATTTTACGTAGAACAAATCAGGTTCAAAAAAAATTGCAATACATTTGAATAATAAAAACAAAGATAAATCTCCATTTCGAAGAAAAATCTCATTTCTATTGTATACTACGCTTTTTATATTTCCGTTTTGTAAAGCGTCAGACATTCCTTTGGTGAACACTAGAATCCTAAACGGAAGGTGAAAGGCACATTAAACAGATTTTTCTACACAACGCTAACTTTTAAACGAATTTATCCCTTAAATTTTTATAGCATTCAAATCTTTTGCAGTGTACGTGTATACTTTTGAAAATCAGAAAAACTTGATTTCGTTAAATATAAATTCTTCAGTACTGATAAAGATATGAAAGCACACAAATAGTCATTAAAAATTTCTGAAGTGTAAAGAACCTAAAACGTCGTCAGTTTTGAAATTTGTTTGAATTTCAAGGATGATGAAGAGATTATTTGAAGATTTTTGGTTTTCAATATCGAGAATTGTGCCCGATATGACTCTAAAGTTAATTTTGTGGGTAGCACTTAAAAGACATACATTATTCGCTGTATCTTATCAACTTTCATAAAGGTTTGAAATCAATTTTTTAAAAGGATTTCTTAGATTTTTCCCAAAGCTATTCGTTGATTGCCTGCAGTTATTGCTTCTGCTTATTTAAACCAGTTTTAAATATCTGTCAACGTTACTCCAGTAACCAAAATGTTTTAGAGCCCATGTTAATATTGATATATTCTTCATATTTCGTGGCATTGTGATTTTAACTGCTTGAAAAATAAGTTTATAAAATTAGTTCGAAATACAGGAAACAGTTTTCAAATGTAAAAGCCTTTTTATAAGCAGAATGAAATGAAAATTTAATTCCTTGCATATGTGCCAAAAGGATAGTCCATGGCAGATTAATATAAATCGTCTGCAGATGTTTTTATTATGGTTAAGTGCCGTCTGCCGATGCGATACCCCTTTGGAGATGTGCTTCTTATCTCAAGGAGTTTTTGGATTTTATTGGCACAAGAGCCATGATGTTGACTATACTGCACCAAACTGTTATTTTTCAGGATTAGAAAGTAAAATTTTAGCCATAAAGCCAATGAAAACTTTAGAAAAAAGTGAAGAATTAAATATGTGGATAAAAACCTATTGAATTCAAAAAAGCAAAAAAGGGCATGTGGTGTCTTACCAAGCAAGAAAGGTAATGGAGTGCACCTATTCTGAAATAAGTGCAAACGCTGAGCATTGAAATTTGGACATTTCGACAGTATATGTTATACAGACATTTGACAATCACGCTGAGAACATAGAGGTGGTTGTTAGCCTTGCAACAAGTGGAGATAGATGAATCTAGTATGCCCAATACGTAAGCGGGTTAATACTGTGACTTCTCTTCGATTTGGTAATGAAAACTAGGGTTGAATGAGGTTTAAAAGTATGAAGTTAATTTTTTTTTTGTTTCAAAATGCCACTGAGTTTGCCATTCGGAATAGAGAAGCATTTTAGGGTGATTTAAGTCGCCTATAGAAATAGATGAAATCGTCGGAATACTTGCCAATTTAACAGCCCTGTTTTCCCAGAATTCCTACATAAGAGGGTATCCAACAGAATGAAATTGTAAAATCATGGGAAAACAGTTTATCAAAATATCTAAAATTTTGGAAACCAAAGAATGATTATGAGGTTAAAGATAAAATGATTTTAGAGATTGTAAAACACTCTCTGAGTCGGTATAAATGATAAACCTTTTTCTGGTATCTGAAAAATTTCTTCTAATGCATGTAACACCGCTATATTTGCCGTAAAAATTGAGAAGGAATAAAGCATAAAAGCAATGTCTGCATCCGGGAAAATAACAGCGAAAGAGACCTGATTAAATAATTTTGACCCATTGGTTTAAACCAGAAGAAAGTCTTTATATTGTTACCTGTGTTCAATGCTGATACATAACTTCTGTTACATCAAATTTATTGAAAGTGTTCAAAACTGCATATTGGGATTTATTCAAAGTGGAAAACCATTTACCAGCTGGGGAATTATATTCAGGTTAATCAGGTTTTCTGAAACGAAGTTTATTACTCTTGTAAAACACTAGTGTGGGCGACTTTCTAGCCCGTTGCAGTCTATTTAAATAAGGGTGAAGTTTAAAATTATAAAATGGATTAGTCATGTTTGACCGAATTCTAAAATAATAGTTCAAAGACAGCATTCGTCTTCTTACATCAATGAAGATTTCGTTACATTCGATATAAAGGCTTTTGACAAGAGATGCCCTAAAAGATCCGGAACAAAGTGAATGTTGTGTGATGAACAGAGTCCAGTTTTCTTAAAGCGCTTTTTCTGGCAGATCCATAAATTTCGCTGCCATATTCCAACAGAGAGCATCGTGGCTTTATATATTTTAATCAAAGAATGTCTATCCGCTCCCTAAGATTTAGATGACAAGACTTTTAAAATATTCAAAGATTTTATACATTTTTCAGTAATAATTTTACAGGAGGGAAGAAGGTTAGCTTTTTTATCAAAGATTATACCTAAGAATTGGATTTCATCATTGGATTTTTGGGTTAGAGTGTAAATTTGTTTTACTAAATTGTTTTATTTCTTTTTCTTATCTCAAACGGAGAAGAGATGCCTTACAATACCTTCGCTAAAGAATTTTGAGAATTTCGGAATGTGAAACGAAATTGTCTTCAAGAGAGCAGTTTAATTGAATTTTATTGTTTCAAATAGAGGAAAATCCAAGAAGGCTGCTCCCTGGCTTTCCAGTACCATCTTAGGATTTTATTGCAATGGCTACGAAGCTACTGTTCAAATGTGTTTGATGTTAGAATTTCCTATGTAGCATGCCTTCGTATTGGGAACTGTTCAAAATTTTCCATGCGAAAAATGCGCTTATATTCATATTTAAATTTCAGTTTTGTTTATTAGTTTGGCTTAGAACAGGCTCTCAATCTATTATACACATCTATGAATTACGAATTTTACACAAAAATAATTGCGAGATAATCCTATACATTGCCTATAATTAAGTAGCGAAGACCAACGTTATGTTTGTATTAATATTTTCTTAATTTCCAAATAACCGTGCAGATATCCAAAATATTTCGAATATACTAGAAAGTAAAACAAAGATTTGAACGAATTTGATGAAATTGTAATATTTAATTTCATGGCTGAAAAAGTCAATTTATATTGGAAAACGATGAATTTAATGATTTTTAATTTGAATTTTTATCTATTCTCTTTTAATCAGTTTATTAAATGAATTATTCATTTATATTTATCAAAAAACATGCAGTTATTAATGTTATGCATCGAACGAAAAGGTTAAATTTTTTCGTATGAAAATATGAATCTTACATGTCTTTAAAATATAGGAATGGTAAAATAAAATTAACTTCCAAAGAATAACTAATCGTTATTTTTTGGAATGTTTTATATAGTTTAGCCTATTTGAAGATATTATAGTAATCAATCGGACAAAACCTACAAATTTCTAAAGTAAGCAAATGTTTTTTTCTAAACTCCACACTACCGATATGTCTCCATAATTTTTTTTAAAGTAATAATTTAAAAATCTTGGTTCATAAGAAAATTGGTATTTTCTTAATAAAAAAATTAGGTATAAACCATGAATCTTGAGCTCAAAATTACGATCCCCCCCTTGTAATAGATACATCTCTAATTCAAAGAAATTTGTTTAAGGCGAAATTTCCTACAGTATCTTGACTTTCAGCAGCATTCGCATATTATTTACTTTGCACACTTATAAAGAATTTCAATATTTTCATCTATTTTACCTTTCAACTTTTCACGACCTCAATAGAATTTTTGTAATCAACTGAATCTACTGAGAGAGATGTCAAATATGGAAATTCAGAGCAGTTCAATTTTCAGCTGTCATAATGTGCACAAAAATATGGAAAATATCCTACAAAGTGCATATCAAATACAAGGTATATTTAAAATATTATGAAAAATGATTAAGACACGTATCGTATAGTAGAGAATTAAATTTAAAAATTAACTGTGACTGCGTAAAATTTTTAAGTCACAATTTAGGTACGATTTTTTCAAATAAGTTCAAAGGCTGTTCAAACAAATTGAACTGATACTATATGCTATGCGATAATAAAACTAAAAAAATATATAATATTATAAACCAACACTCTCTAAACTGAGAAAAACGTAGGAGCAATAGAAAATGGACTGACTACCATCCGTATGCAGCTGGAAACTAAATTTTCGAAATAAATTGCAACAGAATTTGATAGAACACGTGAAAAATAAGCTAAGAAAATGTTAGATTTATCAATCTACACAGGAGTGTGATATTGCGAAATTTTAATAAAATAGTATTTCCAATAAATCTGAACAAAGCAGGATTATAACGTAATATATAAGTTAAAGTCAAAGTTTTGTCAGTTTCCCCACTTACCATTTTAATAAAAATTTGTAGTTTCTATTTAAAGAATTTTCTTTATAAATATTTATAAGGTTTGCATTTTTAACATAGATTTCTATGACAAAATATTCACATTTTCAATTTTTTAGTTTCGGGCCAGACGATACTGCAACTGAAGTTTCTGAGCATAGAAATTTTTAAATGGCCCGCATTAACAAACAAATACACAATTGTCATCTGATCACGAGAGTATAGTTTTTTTTATATGAAAAATTTATAAATCTGTTTGTTGGATAACAGAAAGAGTCGAACTCTTTAAAACTAAACAAAGTTTAGATTTTAACAAGAAAAAAAAATATTCCAGAATCTTCCAAGAAATGCATCTACAGATTCTACCACTTTTAAGAAAATTATGAAAATTCGGCACCTGCTTGACTTGATTGATAAACGTGAGTTATTTTAAAAGAGGAATTTTCTTTGTTCAAAAACAAATTTTTTAAAAAAATACATCATGGATTTTAGTCTGGTTCATGATTATATGTATATTTTCGTATCATTAGAAATGTAAAGCTTGAAAATGTGAGCAATTCCTTTATAAAATATTTTTCTTGGCCACATTTTATGTAGAATTAATAAGTTTTTAAAAATGAAGGAATTATAGTGGAAAAAAATTTAATGTTAAGAGGACATTGCGTTAATGGAAATCAAATCAGCTCATATTCACAGTACTTTTTAGATTATAGAATCAAGCCTTGGCAGATCTTTATCTGAACACATTTTTAGCTTCCAATAAATGATTTATTAGCTAGGGATGAAAAAGTATTTGTGGCATGATTGTAATGTTTAAGTAAAATCATGCACCCAAGTCAAAATATCAAACTTCACGGCAGCATATCTATTTTCAGGGTTGAAATGATTGGGAGTAGTAGTTTTTTTTCCCGAGAATAAAAAAACTTTTAATGGTTTCTTTCACTTATTAATATAGAATACTGTAATTTTGGTCAACATAATTCGCCTATTTCTAAAAAAACTTCTATATTTCTTCGGTAGCTAAAAGTAAATTGCGATTTTAATTTTTTTTCCTTTATAGGCGATATCTGCTAAGAAAGATTGCCACCTCTTTATGAAAGTTCAGTTTACTCTGGAAAGCGAAAGTTAATAAAACTTCAAAATTATAATTTTGGCTTTTATCTGTTTTCCCCTGGCAAAGGAAAAAAAATTATAAAGTATAGCACTTTTACGAATGAAAATTTTCAAGTGTCGAATTTCATTGCAAACGTTTAGCCTAACAAAATGGCTAACCAAAAGAATACCAATCAATCATCAATCATAATCGTTCCTAATCCTCCTCAGTCCTAATCGTTTAGCCTAATCAAAAGAATGCCTATTGAGAAATACTCTTCTGATTCCTTTTTTTAATATCTCCAGTAATTTTCGATAATTTTTCTCTAAGGAACGTAAAGAATGCATATTCAAGGTAAATAAAATCATTATTTTTTCATTTTAATCTTCAGAATAAGCTAAATTCTGACAAGTGCTGCTGGACTTATACAGTCTAATAGGTGCCTATTTTATTAAGAAACAGAGTTCTGCTAAAAGTCTTGAAAATAATCCTTTTTTAAAAAAATAAAAGTTAGTTTTTCTGCTTTTATCTATTAAGCAAGAAATAAACACATTTCTAACTCAAGCAGACTGCTGTTCTTTAAAAAAAATTGAAAGCTACATTTTTATTATTGTAATATAATTTATACGAAATAAAGAGCCTCGACCAGAATCCCACAGACAATCTGAACTGAGGAAACATTTTATCGAACATTTAATTAATCGGGAGATACCTATCGCTTCTTTAACTATACCTTTCTTCAAGAGAAGGTATTCTTCGGTGGTGGTGGTTTTCAAATTTGTTGGATAAAATAAAAAGAACATCTTAAATAAATGAATATGTGATCACAACTGTGCGAAACTTAAAATAAACTTTACTCTGGCCAAAAACTATTCTCGTCTTAAAATAAAAATGAATAAATTTACATGCTTTATGCATGTAATATTATGATATCCGCATTTCTAATGGAAATTTTGTGTAACGGCAGTAGGATTTGTTCAGATAATTTTAGTTATCACCAGATCGATATTTTCCCCGAGAATCGCGCATCTGAAAGGCATAATGTTAAGAAATCCTTTTCCTAAGTGCATGGAATAAAAATAAGCAGTCAAGAAAAAAAAATGTCCATTCATTTAACCACTATTCTTCGAACTGCAGTTATAAACACAAAAAAAACATTCCTTCATTTAGTTAGTTCTTCCGAAATTATTAGGTCAGCAGCTTTACTCTAAACATATAGAAAAATATTCTGAAATAAATTCTGCATTTGATTTAATTTTTTTCAACAGAAATTGCGTAGTACGAGAGTAATTAGTCCAAAAAAATTTCACCCTGATTGGAAGAATATTAGTTTAGTCGTTTCAAATTCCTTTGTATTTCAGATACATTTAAACAATAAAAAAAAAACGAGATTTTTTTGTAACTTAATGATGACGTTTAAGTTATATATCATTGTTGTATATAAAAAAATAATAAAATTGATTTTAGTCATTTTATAAATCATTGGTTAGAAATATACTTAATATTTAAGAAAACAGTCTTTCCGTATTTTTTTCCAATTCCTGCTATTAGTTCACAATCCCCCTATATATGTTTATTTATACATTTTGTCCAAATTTTCAATCATTAATAAACACTTTTTTTTCATATACTCGAGTTCAAATACATTTTTCTAAAACTTGTAGTGGATGACACTCGATGTTAATGCAGTTTTTCCAAATATTCATGCATTAAATTTAATTCATTTTTAATAGAGTTTTAGCAGTTTGTAATGAAAATTGGAATCGACAAGCAATCGGTAAAATGCAGGGATTTTAATATTATTTACGTGAGGGTGAAGAATGCGAATTTAAAATCAATCATTTTTTTATATTTATTCTTTTTGGTAATTTAATAAAAAATGAAATAAAAATTCTTTGTTACCTTAAATAGAAATCCAATTGAATTTTTATATTATCTGTTTTCCCTTCGAATTTACAATATTTCAGTTGAAAGAAATTTTCACTTTGAGATTTTATGCTTTGAAAAGTAATGCATAATTGAAAATCTTGTACAGATTTTAAAAAAGTCAAGCCCGTAATGTAGTACGGCTTAGTTAAAAATTTTAATCATCTGCCAATGAATCATTAAATTGTTCTACGTAGTTTTTATCCAAGAAATAATATTTTAAGTGACAACCGATTATTCACAGTAAAAATGAAAGAAAAACCATCTCATTATTTTGCGCAACGAGCCTGAACAAGTTTCTAATTAAAATGTCAGAAAAAAGTTGTCATATTATACATTACAGACATCGGAGAAAAAACTAATTGCAAAAAAAAATATGATCATAATCCGAATTTCAAATTCCAGAGTAAAAACTTTCTCTGACACAGTATTTTATATGGTGAGTTCTATTAATACCTTATAAACATTCCATTTCATTTATAAATGACTTAACAAAGACTACTTAAAAAAGACATTTTATTTTGCGTTCTAAAAGTAATTAGAGCAAGAATATTTAAATCCAATTTTGAGACGAATCAGCCAATCAAACAGAAATTCAATAACTTATCCCATCAAACTATTAATATGTAATATTAACCATAATTGATAAGAATGCTTAGTTAAGGGATAAATGAAGACATTTCGCTATTGATATGGAATATTAACCAGATTCTTCGATAATACATATTTAAGGGTAATTCAACAAAATATAATGCATTAAAACTAATTATAACTAAAGCATTTTTACTTTTTCTGCGATTAATCCTAATTTCAATGCAGTTTAAAACATGATCAACAAAATTCATTGTTTTTAAAAAATAATAAAGCTAATTCCTCACAAATTAGTTTCAGATGTTGATTCAATGTACTCAAAAAGAGAATGCGATATATTTAGAAAGAGAAGTGATATATAATTACTCTAAATATTTCAAAACTCTAATGGTTTGAAACTTAACACCGAATCATATTTTTTTTTTTGTTTTGTTTCTTGCCTTTATAAGATTGTAGTTCAGCTTTGACAATTCTCAGGGAATTCAATGAATTAAACCAGTTTTGCAATGAATTAGACTAGTAAATGAATATAGTGAAATTAATTAGACCAGTTTTTTGGATCAGTTTTGATCACTGAAATGAATTTAATAAGAAAAAATCTGTTTCGTAGATTAAGTGGTATTTGTTATGTATTTATTTACAAAAAAATTGATGATCCTTCAAATATAATGCAATAAATTAAAAATGGGAGATTTAGTTTAGATTAACATCTTATTTTAAAGCACTACAAGGGCTTTTTTGAGACAGACCTAGTAATTTTGAATCGTGGTCAGATGACGAGGACGGCAAATGAACTAGCACCCTCCTCCACACTTCCACACCACATTAATACACGTTTGACCAAAAACAGATTTAACGTGCACCAAACCCGCTTACACGACAGTTTTCCAGGGCAAGTGGATATCGAACTTGAAATCCTATGGCTCATAAGCCAAGACCTTACTACTAAGATCACTGCTGCCCTTTAAGAATGAAATAGGAAGCACTATTCCATTGTAAAAAATGAGTCCGCAATAAAATAATCTTAGAATTATTTCACTTAATATATAATGCACTATTGATTTAGGTACAGGTCAGTTGCTCAAATAGCTAATTCTAAGAATCAAATCTATGGATCACAATAATACTTTTTAAAGTTAATTAGTTACTGTTGCAAAAATAATCCATTTCAATAAATTACAATGAAAATGGATAAATTTTTAGCCATTCTATGGTGTGTGTGTTTTTTAATTTTGATATCATTACTTAGGAAGTTAATAATAACATCACTATCATTACTTATATTCTACTTGCACTTTCATTACACTGAAAATGGAAACAGTTCACAGTTTTAATAGTAGGAAACAGTTATGAAACATTTTTAAATCCTAAAAAATATGGTATAAATTGAGATTTGTAACGTTTGTCGTTACTATTTTTTAAATATACATTTGTGATTACTTTCAAAAAGGCACTAATTATGATTCCGAAATTTTTTTTAAAAAATTGACTGCCGTCACTCTTGGATCTGCATCGATAGCATATTTGGAAATCTTGTTTCCCTAGATTTGCTGAAAACACCAGCAAATTAGAATTGGAAATTTTTACTAATATCAAAAGTATGCATATGATAAAGATTAAACAAAGTATAGAAATATTTAATTTTTAAATACTACAATGACTTTTCTAACTTTTGGCTAAAATAAAGAATTCATTTTCTTTCAGACATTTTTTAATGTTTTTCAATAAGAAATCTTAATTTTTGCTCTCTCTAGGAAGAATTTGAAAATTTTAAAAGGCAGTCAATTTTTTAATCGTTACAAATTGTTATATACAAAATACACATTTAAAACTTCAATGTACAAAATACTCTTTTCTTAATCCACAACATATTTTAAATATAGTTTTGGGATTCGAAAATTGCACAAGCAATTGATCACATATCAAAATTTTCAACAAACTTCATATACATTAAGGGGAGTTTCAGAAAGTATTCATTTTTTTGTTGTTTTTCTTTCATTCTTTTAATATTTTTTTTCTTTCGTTTTTTTTTTTATTTATTTATTTTATTTTATTTTTATTTCATTTTTTTCCCCTTTATATTTTTTTTTTCTTTATATTTTTTCTTCTTTTTTTTTTTTTTTATATTTTTTTTTTTTTTTTTACTCCCATTTCACAGATCAAATTTTAATTTACAAATTCATAATAAAAATTTCACTCCAATAACAATATATTTAACAAATTATAATTAATGGCAAATTTAATTGCTTACAAATAGACAATATTTTTAATTTTAAAGGAACAATGGAAGTTGTATATCAAATACAAAATAATATTGAATAGTTATTTCTGAAAGTTATATCAAATGTAAATAAATATTCAAAACGTCAAAACTGCATGGCTGCCAGTTTTTAGTTTAACATTCATTGTTAAGAATTTCCGTATTTTCAAATTTGGTGCAAGCATTCATCCTTCCATTTCATTTCATTTAAAATCATTTTTAAAAAAATTTTAAGCGAATTATATACAAGGCAGAAAATTTCTCTACAGAAATATAACTGAATCCACAGAAATATTTCTTGAAAGAAAGACGCAGAAAGAAGGCTTGCCCATAAATTAGGTCAGGAATAATTAGAGACAGCTCGGCCCATGCAATGAATCTTAATGCAATGAGATTAAGATTTTACACACTATTCTTTAATATTTTTAATATGAAAACATAATTAGACTGAGACATCAAAACACATTGCATTTCATTTAAACAACTGGTAATTTTTTTTTTGCACAGTTGCACTTTTAAAACCAACTTGGACCATTTTTTAACATTCTTTGTTATCTTATATATTTCATACAATAAATTGCAGTATTTCTAACAATTATTAAATAAAAAACAATATTAAGATTTAAAAACGCTTACAGAAATTTTATCAAGAAATATTCCAAGTTCTTTTATAAGTATAAATTTAATATATATTTTTTGTGCCAATATTTAGTTTCTCAATGTATGGTTTTAATCATTAAAATATTTATATTTAATGATTAAAATTTTATAATTCCTCTACATTATTATAAGCTTAAACGTGGTTTTCATTATCTTGCTCTTTCTTACGCGGAAAATACAAAGATTTTTGAAAGCTGCATCACCATAAAAGAACTTTTCAATAGAGAATATGTAAAATTCACTATGCAGTCACAGTTCGATTGTTTTAATTAAGTCGGTATTTTTTTTATTAATCCTGTATTTTCTGAACAAATTTCAGTCTCCTATGTCAGTTACATGGCAACATCGTAGCATAGAAGCAAAAGATAATTGAAATATATAAGAAAAGCTGCTTGCATAGACATTCATTTCATTTGGTAATGAAATATTTTGATGAAAGTTCGTTTATATTAACCACTAGCTAGATGACTTAAAATTACTTTCAAGGACAAAGCAGGCAATAAAAGTTTGGAGGTGTTTTTTTTTTCTTGCCAGCAATATCGATGCAACTAATCTCTTCTGAAATTGAGCATCATTTCATCTGTGAATTGAATCATTGATATCACACATCATTCGATATGTCAGTCAAAGGTATTTCGCCTTCAATGGGCCATTGATTAATGGACAAAATACATAAGAAATGGTCTACTGCAACCAACATAAACATAAAGATCGTGCTATATCCAGGAAAATTCAAATCTAAGACATGGCGTCTTTAACGTTTCTTTACTTATTCTGTTGATATGCATATACTAATCGTATTATTGGTAAAAGGTTGTTAGAGACCATTTTCTCCAGCTTCATCTGCAGTAAGGCAGTTTTATCAGTCGACGAAAAGTCATTCGATTTGCACGTGCTAATCGCAACACTGGCATATTATGGTTTGAAGTGAGTCTTTGGGCCAGGTCCATCTGCAGCGAGGCGATTTCAAGTCGATGAAAAGTCATTCGATTTGCACGTGCAATTAACACTGGCAGATTATGGTTTGAAGTGAGTCTTTGCGTCAGTTCCCTCTGTAGTGAGGCGATTTTATAAGTCGATGAAAAGTCATTCGATTTGCACGTGCTAATCACAGCACTGGCAGATTATGGTTTGAAATGAATCTCTGCGTCAGTTCCATCTGCAATGAGACGATTTATAAATCGATGAAAACCATTTGATTTGTAACTTGCTAATCAAATCATTGGCAGATTATGATTTGAAGAGACATTTTTTCTGGGCCCATCTGCAGTTAAACGATTATATCAGTCGATAAAAGGAAAATAATTCTGATCCAGTCATAGATGAAAGTTCGATGAAATGTTTTCAATGTAAAAATTGAAGTTGACATAATTACTTGTCTTCGAAAATCCAAAGATTTTTTTAAAACGTAGAGATTGTAAATTTCCTTGTTTCATTATATGGTTCTGGGACGACAGATTATGTATGAAGGGAAATATTTCTTTCATACGTAGATGTAAGTAAATAGACTGACTCATTTAAAAGTAATCAGCAACTTCAAGCAGCCTACACGACTGCAAAAAATTTAATTCTACGGAAATTTCCTTCCGCACGCTGAGAAATTTTATAGTTTGTCCATTCTTCTACTGCAGATTCTCACCAGGTAGATGATTGGGTGACAGCAATTATGTCAACATAATGAACTGCTTGACTGCTTGTCGGTTCTACGGAATTTCTTTAAATCCGTCCGGGCTTTTTTTTTTTCTTTTTGTGCTAAAACTATCAGGGGGTCTAAATTTCTGATGACAATACTCTTATTTATGTTAAGCATGCCAACACTCCGTTCCGACCGAAACTATTCGGAGGCAGAAATTTATTTAACTGGTTTCGGACACGTAACTTGCAATTTCACTTCCAACATGTGATTGAATTTGACTTTAAAAGTAAATAAGGATGTGATCCAGTCCACATTCTTTCAAGTCAATTGTTTCGATTTATTTAACAAATAATGCATCTCAAATAAACTTATAACAGTTTTCATATGACATACAAACAATGCAAGGTTTTTGTAGCTGTTTAGCAGCAGTCAGTCAAATAATTACGACATAAATGTCTTGAAGTATTTTGGTCAATGCACAGAAGTTATCAACAGTAACTGTCTTTTGTATTTCATTATTTTTTCAAACAAATAATTTGTGATGCTGCAGCTTTCAAAAACTAACTTTTATACTTTAAATATATCAATTTTTAAAATACTAAAAGAATACAAACAGTGGTATGCATATAACTTACACAATAAGAATGAAACTTAAAATTAACAAAAATATATTTCTTCTTTAAAGTTAATATTTCTAATTCTGAAATATCTCACTTAAATACACTTAAAATATAATTCACTTCAAATACATTTAAAATATACACTGAAGTGACAAAAGTCATGGGATAGCAATATGCAAATATACAGATGGCAGTAGTATCGCAACGAAAAAGTATAAATGCGCAGTTCGTTTTCCACAGCTTTCATTTGTGTTCAAGTTATTCATGTGAACAGGTTTTTCGTGATTTATGGCGGCACGACGAGAATTAACAGACTTTGAACGTGGAATGTTAGTTGGAGCTAGACGCATGGGTCATTCCATTGCAGATATCGTTAGTGAATTCAACATTCCGAGATCCACAGTATCAAGAGTGTGCCGAGAGTATAAAATTTCAGGCATCACATCCCATCATGGACAGCGCAGTGGGCGACCACCTGCACTTAACGACCGAGACCGCCGACGTCTGTGTAGAGTGGTCAATGTTAATAGACACGTAACACTTCGTCAAATAACTGCAGGAATCAATGTGGGACGTACGAGGGACGTGTCCGATAGGACTGTGCGTCGAAATTTGTCTTCCTTGGGCTATGACAGCGGAAGACCGACTCGAGTGCCTTTACTGACAGCACGACATCGCCTGCAGCGACTCTCCTGGGCTCGTGAGCATATCGATTGGTCCCTAGACCAGTGGAAAGCAGTGGTGTGGTCAGATGAGTCACGATTTCAGTTGTTACGAGCTGATGGTAGAGTTCGAGTGTGGCGCAGACCCCACGAAGCCATGGAC
>JAPMOQ010030916.1:1118599-1165681 GCA_026543055.1 Argiope trifasciata
GATGCCTCATATCATAGTGACCATAGAAATGCAAAGAGCATTAAAATTATTTAAATATATAATTCAAAGTACTCACCTAATAACATGTACTTCATTTTATACGATTTTACAGTGTTTGCACATTATAGCTACCTACCTTTAACTTTTTAAAAATACTCTAAGCAATCAAACATTTTACTTAATTCTTAAAATTCCTTATAAGTAAATGTTTATTAGAAAGTGACTGAAAATAAAAACATTTCAGATATTGAAAATACTTCACAATTTTTTTTTTAATTGTCAAAGTTATAAAAATTGTATTTAAGTTCACTGCAAAAACTTTATACCACCAGATTCAATTCAAAAATATTCCACCGCATTTATTAAGAATTATTTACTTATAATAAATGTATATGAATGTATACTAATGATCCACTTTTGAAAGTCAGTAATGATAAAATCTTTAAAGCTGTTAAAATTACAATAATCACAATTGGGCCTTTCAAAGCACCATATTTACAGTTTTCATTAGTTCAGTTAAGCCGCTAATTGCTTATCACCTTGAATAGGTTATTTTCCCATATAACTAGTAGAAAAAGATATCTCGTAAAGTTTCTCGCATTGCCCAATAAAGGTAAATACTTAATGCCCTGCTTAACATTGTGTTTAGATTTTTATTTTTAGATTCCACCCCATATAAAAAATTTTATTCTCGTAACATAGTGAAAGAGAAAATCGAGCAAACACCTATAACTTTTCTGACCGAAAGTGATATCAAAATTTTATATAGAAATTCAATATTAGTAAAATTCACTCTCAAAGTTAATTTTCTTTAATTATTTCATTAATATTCAAACTACTGCATATATTTAAAAAATGATCTATGCAGTTAAGAATTTGATTCGAAATTTAATAAAACATTTATGGATACCACTTTAATTCAGATACAAAATTTTATCTATTTAGTTCTATAGGTTTTAAAATTCGTTCCCTTACATATATTAGGAATAAATTTTGTTCGAAATTTGGCAAATCTAAAAATTTAAAGTATAGACCATATACTCAAAACATTTGTGAGTTATCAAATAGACAAAATTTCAAAAATGTTTTTCGGAGTCACAGATGTTCTGAAATTTGGAGGCATATCAAAATATCGAATTCGAGTTTCTTTAAAATTTACTGTATTCTCTCTGTAAATTTCATATAATAAAAAGTACAAAAGTTTTCGAAACTAGAGCACTTTCAGGTAAATTTTATATTGTTGTAGACAAGATTTAGTTTAGTTATATCAACATCCCATTTTAAATCAACTTTAGGGCTATTTGGGGATGGACTTTGAGCCCTGGTCAGATAATGAAGACAACACCTGAGCAGTCATCCCTTTCTCCAAGCTTCCACAACACACTAGCTGGTAGACTTTCAACCCGACATAAATAACGTGCACCAGATCCGCTTACACGATGGTTCGTCGGGGGAATAGGGTTTCGAACCTTAAATCTTACAGTTCCAAAGCCGAGACCTTACAAACAGATCACCGAGATCCTCTTGTACACAAGACCTCTCCACAATAAAGCCTACATTCCATTACGGTAGATCTTAATATTTTAGTATCAAATGTGACCTTATGAAATAAACACGCTAGGCTTCTATAATCCAAACGCTTATATATATGCTTCTTTAATCCAAAAAATTAATTTAACCAATTTCATTCGGGATAATTAAGAAGGAAAAAGATGGAATTGTACTTACATTGACCTAGAGATTAAATAACGACGGAACACTGATGAGAGAACAGGAATGATACCACAGCTTCACCATGCCTGTAAACAATGAATTTTCTAAGTAAAATGAAAGGATTCTAATTTTAAATCATTAGAATTCCAGCTTAAGAATGTATTATTTTCATAGAAACAAATCAAAAATTAAATGGATTTAATACAAAACAACATGGAACATAAAAATAAGCATGAATAAAATAATTCGATTTTGAGGATTTCGTGAAATAACCCTTTAGCGATGTAGTTTTTTTTAAGTTATTTAAATTTTCTGATTTGAAAAGATGTTTTGATTCAAAATGCCTGAAATGTCGATTGATTCCACGAAATTTATTTATCGAACATTAAAATTTGTTCAATAATTTTAAAATAAATATGGTTATTCCATGCATGAATCGGTAATTTGAGAATAGAAATTAACATAATAATCTCTACTTCAAAGAGTCACACTTTATCAAAAAAACGAATCGTTTAGAAATTGTTTTTGATTTTTATGGGATATGAAATTCCGGGATAAATTATATAAAGGAAGATTAATAAGCATTCCAAAATTTTTCCAAAGAATTTTATTTTTAGATCCTTTCAAACATGCAAATAGAATATATAAATATATCTTGAAATAAATTATTGGTCTTAACTATGCAATTATACCTACTAATCACCTTCAAAAGATCCAATGCAATTAGTCACAAAAATGTTAGAAATCTTCATGAAAAACAGGTTAGTTTTCACTTTGTCACTAAAAATCAACATAACTGCCAAAAATTTTATACATTTCTTTCTTTCACCTCATTATCTCCTTTCACCACATAGCATACAGTTAAATAAGCAGACCACACAAATCTCTTTAAATGAGATTTGGATATCTCAATAAAACAGATTTAATATAAATGACTGAATAAAAAAATTTGGACATGCAAATTAATGTTTTATTTTGATAAATTAACACTGATTCAGATTAAACAAAATTTATGGGAACAAACTTTGCTTACAGACGAGACAGCGTCGATTTCCGATTAACAAGGCCTAAAGTGTTCACTAAATTTCAAGTAAATATCCTATTCCATTTTAATCTAACTGCGTATCTAAATTGTCATAAGCACATATATAATATAAATATAATAATTAAACAAGTATTTAAATATAATAGTCATTAAATAAACTCATAACGTATACTCGTCAATAGCTGGTTAATGTTTCACACAAAAAATATTCAAAAACATTTCTATAAAGTATAATTACAAGCTTATTCCTTAAAAATTTATTCATTTTTTATCATACGTTCATTTTTTAATAAATAGAAATGGAAGAAAAAAGTTTGGGCGTTTGCAAAAAAATTATTCAGAACAAACGATTTTTCGGAATTTTTCAAACGAAAGATTTTCTTGAAGTATGATGACTGAAGAATAAAACTGTTAAATTGATTGTGCTGTTATTTTGATTTAAGTATTAAGAAAACTTTTTCATTGTGGAAATCAGAGATTAATTTTGTTGCTTTTACAAAAGCTATTCATTTAAGATGAGAAAAACATGTATTTCCAGTCGTTTCGTCTTTCCAAATTCTAAACATCAGAATGGTTGCAGCTGTGCTCGGTAGCTCGTTTGAAATAAAAACTTGGAGAGTATAAATACAGGAAAAGGTCATAAGAGCAGATATTGTTTGTAGCATTAATAAAACGCATTAACGTTCTTTAAAATTGTTATAGCTTGTACATTGTGTTACACATTGAACATACATTGTTACATACATTGTATTAACAAAATATATAAACTGTTTAGGAGATTAAAAATTTCAAATTTTCTATTAACAAAAATTTAACCTAGTTTGGTCTGAATGAATTTCAAAAAGCTTCAGAAATCAGCGTTAAAACAAAATTGAACAGGTAATAAACTTTTCTAAGGAAATTATTAGTTTTTATAATGCAATGTTGACTGCGTTAATACAATTCTCAAGTCCAAATAACAGAGTGATCCGGAGTCCAAAGCAAAATTCGGTGACAGAAAAACCAATTACCTCATTTAAGAGAAAACACTCAAAATTTTCTTAATTAAGTTATCATTACAGTTGAAATAACGCATTAGTTATTTTGACGTCCACAAAAAGGTCAGATATAAAATTAAAGATATTAACCATATATCAATTTTAAAAAAGTAATCTGTATAAACAAGATTACTCCTACAAAAGAATCAATTAGGGAAAATTCATTGAAAAAAATATCAAAAAATCTCTATAAAATTAAAAGATATGAAGAATCTATTTTTCCCAAGTATAATCAAAGAAAGATTTCATTCAATTCATCATTTTAGCGTTGCATATTACTTGAAAGTAAATTTCATACATATTTCGTAAAAAGCATCAGCAAGCAAAAAATAATAAAATTCTATACTGTAAAATGCTTTGTACAGCAGTTACACAACTCAATAACTCTGTTCTTCAACACATAAATTGAAAGACTTTCTGCATTTAATTTCAGGATATCATGAGTTTACAAAAAAAACTCTTAGATAATTATACAGAGAAAAATTAGGCAAGTTCCTTTTTGACAAGTATTTTATTTTAATTTTATATTCAGTTAAAATTTTCATGATTATCTAGCTTAAAATTTCGCATGGCAATGCAAATAAAAAACGGATTTTCAAAAAATATATATATTTTTATCTTTCACTTTTATTTATTTTTTTATTTTTTTGAAAAATGTTGTTTTATTAATTCTATATTCCCATTGTTCGCTTTTTTCCCAATAACCTAATCCTTTAATTAAAAGATTCAAACCTAAATATTCCAGGATAATAAAATTCTGTGACAGTATTGCGTTTGAATGTATTAGGATATAATGAGCCTGACCCCTATTATTTGTAATTCTACACTTTCATTCCTGAAAATAAGAATAAAGCAATCTTCAATGTATTAAAAAAAATTCAATAAATAAAGTTTGAAATACAGTAAAAGCTGTTTATTCGAGGGTTATATGTTCCATAAATATTCCGCGAATACAGAAACCGTAAATACGGAATGGTAATTTATAGGGGATACGATCCTAGGTGACAATATAAAATAAAAAACAAATATTTAAAAAAAATCAATTGAATTGAAGTTTTTGATCGTTTGGATTAATTATCTTAAGGTTTAGGCAATTGTTTGAAGAATTTTGCAATTTTCTCTTGCTTGGCAGTTCTCAAAAGCTTCAATTCAGACTGATACGCAGCAGTCGCAGTAGCAATTTGCCTCTTAAAAATAAGACTTCGTTCCATAGACGCTCATAAAGAAATCGCAAAGCTCATTTACCATTCGTAAACCTTCACTAAGATTTTTCAAATTAAATGTCACGTTTCCAGTGCTTGTTGAAGCCTCTTCTTCAATGGGTTGTGAATTTAACATTTCCTCCAAGTCGGTTTCAGTCAGATCTTCATCTTACGATTCAAGCAATTCCTGAATGTCATTTGATTCTATCTGTTCGAACCAATCTCGTCCTATTCCATTCGCAATTTCAGCTATGTTTGTAGTCAAAGTTTGAACTTTTACAGATTCTTCGTCATTTTCCGCAGTCATAGCAGGCCAGTTTTTTCCAGCATGACTTAAATGTGTGTGGCTTCAGTTCTTCCAATGATTCTTTTATGTTTACGGTGCATTTTTGCAATGTCAAATTTCTTCCAGCATTCGATAACATTCATGTCAGGATTACATTCCATATTATCCAATATGATTTTGAAGGTTAGTCTAATGTAATAGAGCTTAAAGGCCTGAATTATTTCTTGGTCCATAGGTTGAAGCAAAGCCGTCGTGTTAGGAGGTAAAAATGTTACTTTTATATTTGGATGCATAGTTTCAAGTTCGCTAGGATGACCTGGCGCATTGTCCAAAACTAGAAGTGCTTTAAAGACTAAATTCTGTTTGTTTTTTTTTTGTTGTTGTTGTTTGTTTTTAAGTAAGGTTCAACTTCAGAAACAAAACAATTCTGGAACCAGTCACAAAAAATAGCACTTGTAACCCGCGCTTTCTTATTAGCACGCCAAAACATTGGCAGGTTGAATAAAGAAGCCGCGAACAAAGAAATTTTTAGCCGTGAATATATGAATTGGGTCGCATTTTTTTCATCCGCGAATGAAGGAAGCGCGAATAAGGAGCTTTTACTGTATTGTATTATTTTGTGAGCAATCTAAAATGAAACATCTTCCTTCACTTTCATCAGTCTTTTATCTAAATTAAACAGAATTTTATGATTATGTGAATCATCAGAATCGAAGATTTAATTCAATCCGAACTTCAGGTCAAGGTTATTTTAATGGGAGGTTAGGCTGACACAGCTGCTTTGCATCAATAATTTGACTAGCGCAGATGGAAAGTTATGATTTGATTTTCATGAGTGGTAGACTAAATAAGTGGGAGCAGACTTATTAGCAAAGTTAGATTTTCCTCCAATGAATGTTATCTTTTGTTTTATTTGTTTCTTCATACTATGGAGCGATGCAGCTGCATCATGGCTCATGGAAATTTACAAGAGACACTAAGTAAAACAAAATTTGAGATGGTTTTATCTAAACACTTTATAAATGATGAATATTGATTTGGCTCTCATGGTAATCTGTATCAAATAACTTATAAATCAAAAATTCTCATATTAAAAATACTTTAATGTAGATTAAAATTCCTCTAGGTTGCTAACAAAGCTAAATTCATCTTTTTGGAAAGTTTACCAAATTTAAACCCCAATCACAAATTTAACATATGGATAAATAAAGAGATCATATAATATGCATCATGAAAAAAGTTGAGGAGAAAATTCTGTAGAAATATTTATTTAATCTTATTGAAAAAATCATGTTTACTATTTTAAAAAGTATGATTACATTCAAATCTCAGAGCAAAGAGAAAGCTGTAAAATAAATAACATCAGGTTCTTCCAATTTATATTCATAATTAAAATAATTAAGTCGTTAAATCAGGAGTCTATATTTTCAAATTTAATAAATCAACTTCCTACTACTGCTTATTATACAAGCTCAATGATATTTACTTTTTACTGCATCCAGCTTCTTCAGGTTTTTTTTTGTTTGTTTGTTTTTACATTTTTTGCCATAAATGTAAACTTAAATGTCAAAAAGCTTCGATGCAAGGTGAAATCAAAACAGTAAAAAATTTAAACAGTCATTTAAAATTTACGTTTTCAAAGACTAACAGTTCATTATTCAAGCTTAAACAAATTTCCGAATTATTCGCTTCCGAAAACATCAACTTGACAAGAAATTACGTAAAAAAGTAAAATATTCAGAATGTTTAGTGACTGAATATGCATCGATTATAATGTCACTGATCCGTAACTTATTGTTTAGAAAATTTAGTTATTTATCCACTGAACACAAGCTCAAGATAGATCCAAGCATTTAATTGTAGTATTAGCTTCTTGAGGCTACATATGCGTTTTTGTAATTTAAAAATTAAATTGAAATAGAATTACTAAAATCAAATATCATAGGTTTTAAAATTGTCAATTGCATTAAAGAAATGAAGACATTCTTACAATATACGTTTGCGATTCTTGATCGATGCAATATGTGCATAGTACATTTACCTAACAAGAACACGGTCTTTTTAGAATTAAATACAATTCGTATCACACACAAAAAAATTATTTTGAAGTCAGTCTGAAATTAAACCTTCAATAGAGGAGTTTTAAAATCTTCTTCGGATCATATGTTTCAATTTCCACGTGATATTTCAATTAATACTAGAAAGGAGACATCTGGGATACTTTAGACAAAAATAATTAAACTATTTCGATTTCAAGTTAAAATTTAAATATTCAAAATTCTAATTTGATTTAACGAATTTTGTAAGATATTTCGTGCTAGGGTTAACTGTATAAATTCATGCTTCTCTCTTGAATTCACAGCATAAGTAAAAAATAATTACTGTCATGAAAATAATAAAAAACTCCAATCTTCAAAATATTCAGTTTTTGAATCATTTCTTTTACACTCAGTGGGAAAGAAAATGCATTTTACCGATGTATTTTTAACAATTAAAATTTCATTTTACATTTATAAATGGAAAGAAGTGCGTTAGCAATAAAACTAAACTGAATATAATGCAGTGAATAATTATTGTTCAGTTTAGTAATAAGTTAATATTTCCATATTTCTTTATCTGTTGATAATTTAAACTGCTATTTTACATTACCGTATATTTTACCAATCAAGTTATAAAAAATCAAATCAAATATTGTTTCCAACTCTAATCGTAATCCGATATCCAATTTCTTAATCACTTAAGAATATACATGTAAATCCAGTTGCGAAAAATGCTTTAAATAACAAATAAATACTTTTGGTTGTTTTGAAACAAGAACTGAATGAATAAATGGCAAGTCACTGAATACATCGCAAATTTATATTCTTATACAATATCCTGGTCCTGTTATATATATTTAATATAAAATGCTACAAAATATATAGTATCACTGTACTAGATAATAGACCAATTCAATGATTACCAGGAACATCGACTCATCCACGGGTGTTTCTTGCTCTAGATTACCACTGATTAAATTTGAAATAATAAAATTCAAATCCTAATAACTTAATTTTAGTGGCAGAGATTTGAAACTTTTGTTTACAATGTTTATGTGCCAAGAGGTTTTAGATAAAACTAAAACCTCTTGGCACATAAACATTGTAAAATATACGGTAATGTAAAGGAGACCGCAGATTCTTTACCATTCTTTGCCAAATCGCACCAAATAGAAAATTAAAGGATACATTTAAGCTACTATAGTTATCAATTAATCACTTAAAAAATTGTATTGCAATTGTATCTTTCGTTTAACAATTTTACTATATATTATTATTAAAGACAATAAAAATGTATTTAAATATATATAAAAATGTATAAATGCATCATTATTTTTCAACAGCATTTTACTGACTCAAACATAAAATTATTTTTCATTCAAAATACTTTACTACCAGGAAATATATGCTTATCTCAAACTGTCCGAGGATATTTAAAAATTCAGTTTTCACTATTTTCCAAAAGTTCAGGCGGAAACAAAATGATTCGGTCGTATAGATTTATCAAGTAATTAGTGGGAGAATGGAAGGAGGGTTTCTTAGAACGATTGCACTCAACTTGCAGTTGTAGTTAAATTGAGGCAATTCGATATGCAAACCTATAAGTCTTACGTGCTCGCGAAAGTATAGAAAGTCAATCCTTTGATAGATCTGGTTCAAAATTAAACAAAGTACATTTTAGATGCTAAACCTAGTCTATGTACTAATTTTTAATCAGCTCTTTACGTTTTATAGTTATCAAAACGATTGGTTATCGAGAGTGACCAAACTTCCTCTGAATAGATTTCGTTCAAAATTAAATAGAAATATACTCATTTTATTTAAAGCCCGTATATTAAATTTCACCTGCCTATTTCAGCATTGAGCTATTTCGTATTCACAAACAGATACGGGTAATGCCACAGACAATGCCAAAATTGTACTTTTGCGAATTCGTGGAGGTCTGAAATGAAGAAACTCTTCAGAATTTCAGATTCGATGTTATTGGAGATTACAATGTTTAATTGTACTTCATATAAGAGAAAGTAAAAATTGTAAAAAAACGATGACGAACTGCAAATGAAAATATTTCAAAACTCCATTATAAAAACAATATGACAGTCATAAAATACGATATACATATTAATGATTTCAAAAAAATTATGAACCAAAAAATTAGTTACAATGCTGTAGACATTAAACATTTTTACGAACAAGTAAACATTCATTTAAATTAAATTTATTTCAATTTTTAAATACCAAATAGTTTTTTTAGAGTAGATAGATAAGAATTTATAGTTGTGATCTGCAATACAATTATTATGAAAGGTTAGTCATAGAAGAAAACAGTCTGGTACACTTTTATCGATGGAGAATAATGCCAGTTATTCCATTTTTTAAGATGCAGTGTACTCTGATGAAAAAATTTGAACTTATTTCATTATATAAAAACAAGCATTGTATATTATTCAGTGAATTTAAATCGATTTGTAATGCTATATTTAATAATCGCCAACATTATGCCCTTAAACAGCGATTAAATATATTTCCAATTAAATGCCTAGATACATGCACGTAAATCGTTTAAAATAAGAAAGGAATAATTAATTAGCAGTGAAGGAATAAAAGATTTTTATTATTTATGCATTTTTATTTTGCATTTTATTTTAAAATGCAATTATCAATATGATATTGTAACTTAATAAAACTATCTAAAACACTTTAAACTTTTTATTATTGCATGAATATACATTATAAACTTAGATTAGTAAAAAAACAATATAACTGAAATGTTGATTTATATAAATTGTTTAACATCCGTACCTTTGAAAGAGGAATAATCATATCACATTTTAAAAAGAAATTTTCACTTTTAACTAAAAATAGAGCTTTGTAATAACATTTCCTTTCTAAAAAAATTTCTAATCAATAAATACATAAGCAATACTCATTTTGAGTTTAATATTTTCAATCATAAAATTATTATATAGTGCTGTACCCCACCTAACCAAAGGCCATGTGGGAAACTTGATAGGGCCGCCAAACAGCAACCCCACCTAGCACGAAAAAACAAACACACTTAATGACACTAGACCCTTGCAAATGATTAAGAACTCTCTAAAGAAAATATTTCTGAAATCATCACGAAACTCCTTGAAGTGTCATTTAAAAAAGAAAAATATGGACTTACAGGAAACATGTAACAGAAAGGACACAATCTTCATATAGACAGCAGTTCAGAAATAGAAGTAGCTCGATCATGATTGGGTAATTGGCATTTATATTATCTTGGTTTCATAGTATTTTCATAACTTTCCATTTCTTCTATCTAACTTCAGCAACATCGGCTCTTTAGATATCTTATGAATGTATAAGCTCATGCTTAAAAATAAAATTCTTCTTTCATCTTTTACATGCTTAAAAATATAAGTAAAAGGAAGCAATTACGCTTGTAGAACTTCCCCAAATGGATAAGTCCGATTCGAAATTCAAAAAAGTTAACATCACAATCAACACAAAATGAGCCGAACACCAACACATCTCCCAGTCAATGACGAAACTAAGTGCAAAATTACGCAAGAGAGATGTAGAAAGAGTAATGCGCGAGCATTCATGACGTCAACACATTGATTAACATAATATTTTCAAACAAATTAGCAAATGGTATTGTAGGATTAAAAAACGCGGTGAATGTTTATCATTTACAATCCAATCAGGTGCAATTAGTGTTTTTCGAAGAATAATTCTAAATTATTTTCACCCGAGTTTCGCATTTGTTATTTCATTTCGATCTGCATGTTTATTGCCTATTCGAATATGGAAGATTTCAATAATGAAAAGCTCAGCGATATGGCAAGGATTATTTGCATTTAATTTTTAAAAAAACGACCCAGAAAATCTATGGTTTTTACTTATTATGGAATAAATTTTATTAAGCTCGTGACATTTAAAATTTAAATATTTAATGGGATATAATCATTATTAAAATATTTATTAATATAGATTCTTGATTCTGGTAAACTTTATATGCCAAAAAGAGAAAATATTTCTTTAAAATATGGTTTTTTCATTATCAGTTGATTAACGGAATTTGTAGTTGAAAAGCGTTTATACTGGCTTTTAATACAAGATAAACAATTCTATAACATGAGTTTTAGTATTTCATTTTAATTTGCAAGAGCGGGTCATTGTAATTTCTAGGTTATCATCATTCCATCATTACAAATAATTTCTTAAAATTCCACATTTGAATAGTTTATAATAGATTAACTAATATCTATGGTTATATCTGTAAATATATAAATCAAATATATGATGTCAAATTAATTATATAGAAATTCGTTATACATAGTCAATTATCTTTTTTTAATAGCAGATGAACCAAGTCTTGAAGAGATTAAATTTATTAATTCAGGTATCCATAATCGTCGGTTATTGCACTTGTCATTTATTTTTTAAGACTGTGTTTTTCAACAACTGGAAATTATTAGAGAATCGTATTTTTTATAAATCTGAATCCAGCTGAATTTTGTTTTGTTTAGTTATAATAACTTTCCAATCGGAAGCAATTTAAGGATTATTTCGAAACGGACCTCGTAAATGTGAATTCCACCAAATTATGAGAGCAGCTCCTGATATGGCCCTTTCTCTAAACTTAAGCATGACATTAACTGGAAAGCGTTGGACTCACAACATCAGATTTACTTGGCAAATCTTAGTAAAATGTTTTAACATGTAGATGCCACGATCTGCCCAAATGGATGATGCCTGGGGCACTTAATTCTTAAACTTCAGATCATAGTAAGGACTGCGATGACCTAGTAGTCAGGTTTCGGAATCGGCGAGTTTCAGGTTCGGGACCCGATTCCACCAAAGAGCCGTCCTGTGAGCATATTTGGTGCACGCTATATCGGTCGGGGTCAAACGTCCTCCCTCTAGTGTAGTGTGGAAACTTGGAGAGTGGTGTCAACTCAAGTGTCGTCTTCGTCATTTGACCATGGTTTAAAATTACCAGTCCACCCCAAAACAGCTCTAGTTTTGCTTTGAAAAACGGGACGTTAATGTAACTAAACTCAGGTCATAAGTAATGTTGAGACATTGGGTAATAATCCCACCTTTGGTACTATAAGAATGGGGATTGGATTCGAAATCAGATTCCATTGAAGAAGCCCGTTCTGATTGTATGAAGGATCTTAAACGCGAAAAATGTTTAAAGAATTCAATAGCTCACTGTAATTAAAAAGAAGCCTATCTAAATCCTACTACTGCGTTTTTTAATTTCTTTTCCCCGCTTTCTCATATACGAAATATATGAAGAGAAAGTAATGTAATAACAAAAAAACTCGAAGAATTCTCAATTTTGACGAATTCCCACATTTGAAACTTTTTGGAATTATATCCGAGTTTGCAATAATGCAAAAAAAAAAAAAAAAAAAAAAAAAATTGCTTTGAGCTAAAAGAATGAGATTTGATATTTGGTGTTTATACCGAATTTTTTTTAACATCTTTCAATTTTGACACAAAATTAAATCAGAGGACATCCAGTTTATCCAATATCAGAATAGAGGTGGATATAATTATTGCAAAACAAAGAGAAAGAAAGAAAACAAAATTAGATTTTAGTATTTAAAGTATAAATTCATACAAAATCCTGAAGCAAATTCATCCAGGAATTTATTGTCTATCACTCTACACTTTTGTATTCGTTTAAACTAAAAATCACGGTTTAAATAAATAAAATCTGATGTATGATCTTATGTCTAAAATTGTAGTTTTGTGCCAAGTTTTAGTATCAATTGGCCGGTAAAAAGACATTCAAATGCCATTATTCTTACGGTACATCCCATAAAAATGATCGATTCGCACCAATAAAACATCCTCATACAAGTCTACTGTCTAAATCTAAGGTAATGCAATCACTACAAAACGAAGAGAGCTTGATGGATAAAATTTGGAACACAGATATAACATCTAAATTCGAAATAAATTTGAAATAAGGAAAGAAATTTGTCAAAAGTTTGACTGTTTGTAAGTGCTTTGTTGGTTCTTCTTGTTGCTTTCACATGCATGCAAACTGAAAAATGGAATAATTTATATAAAAAGGGATGGCTGTAAAATAATCATCAGCATATTAAAAGTCTTAAGATTTAAAATTAAATTGTCCAGTTTATAAGTAGAGGGGCATCATAACGTGCACTATACAAAGCAACAAAATACCTAAACCCGTCTCTGATACGGATGAAATATAAAAATTAGTGGAAATTGAAAATTCTACATTTTAGAATAATATCACGAATTCATACAAAAAATTAAAATTTTTCTAACTCTTATAATTCTTTAGTATTAATACATAGATTCGTTTTATTTTATTCTATGAAAAATCTCAGCCAAAATGGCATTGAAAAAAAAAACCCATGCAAATGGCATCATGAAGATACATTTGAAAGAATATTTTATTACCAACTAATGTTCATTTGGCATCGTTTAAATAATTCAGGTTTTTCCTGTCTCTGATCATAACTGAATATCAAATGCAAAAACTAAATATGAGAAAATTTTATAGCATTTAATCATATCAATTTCAGATGGTTAAGATATTTTAATATTTCAGCTAGAAAATGCATAAATTTATTTAAACCATTGCATACAAGATTGATTCGTTTAATTTTTGAAATTAATTAGGATTCACCTTTTCCATCAAAAAAATTACAGAATTATTTCATGAATTCTACAAAATAATACATCATAATTAAGAAAAATAGAGTAAAAACAAATCACAAGTAAGACAGCAGTAATTTCACCCATTTACATACTACAGCAGATTTGCAGTCAATTTTAAAAAAAACATGTCGTTAAATGCTATTTAGTACACCTCTTACTCACATCTGGAATCATAAAGGTAAACAGATTTTTTTTCCTGTTTACAAAATCTACATGCCAAAATCATTTAAATAGAGTTTTGATTTGATATTTGTAACTAATTGGTTCAATTTCATCATTCATGATTTTATGTTAAAAGAATTTCTAAATTTGAAATTTTAGTTGCCAAATAACAAAGTTTTAAAATTCCTATAAAAATTTGGAAAAACAGTGGAATGTAGTATAGCGAAGTGATCGGTAACAAGTACAATACTCAAATATGATCCGTTAACTATATTTTTATCAATAATTATGCACATCAAAATATGAAAGTAACAAAACAAAAATCAACTTACCTAAGTCAACGAAAGACATTTTTCAGCTTACCATCTGAAGTGGAAATGAAATACTTGTAATAAATAGCGAATTAAGTTCATCGGCACTGAATTCAAAACAGCTTCCTCTGTGGTTATATAAAGAGGCAATAGGAGATCATTCCATAGATTTAAGTCCAATTAATTATAATAATTTTTCATGATACTTCTAGAATCTCTTCAAGAGAAAAAAAAGTGCGAAGCAGATGTAAACGAATTCGATTTCCCACCAATCAGGAACTTTCGCGCTCTTACCGGATGTTTTTTTTTCATTGTTTAAAGCAACTATAGACACGCTGCAAGTTAAAATGTGCTGTGATTTCAATACGCTTTACTTGTTGATCTTGTAAAGTATCTGTTTTTGTTAGACATTTTGGCGAGATTGTTTACGTTATTAGATGCTGTTTTGGCTAACTTCTTTACTCATTTGCATTGAATTTAGAAGTTCGCTGTAGCACGAAAGAAGTGATGCGATTAAATTTTAATAAAACCCATGCTGCATTTCCTCTACTTTCGTATAATTATTAAATATTCTAATGGTAGTTAAAGTATTACAGTCAAAAATGCTTTTCATTTTATCGCATATTTCGCAGAGAGCAAGGGTAGTAATCATCAAAACATTCGAACTCGAAATTTTGAGGAATCTATCTCCACTTTTCTTCACCACGTTCAAAAAACTCATTTCTGGAAACTGTCAGTCTATACATACTATGTGGCAAAGATAATTCAGAAAAACTTTGAAATAGATATATGAAATTTGGTATACGGTCTTTTCACCAAATATGCAGATTTCTATCAAATTTTGAGTAAAATATGTTAACAAGAAATCCAGCTTTTCGAATGTTAGTTAACACTACAAATGCAAAAAGAGAGCTGGTAAATAATATTCTGTATAAAGATTTAACATTTCTTGTGTAAACAAATTTTGAGTAAAAACTAACAATGGGTTGATTGTCTATCTGTTTCGATTTCAGAAACATGTAAAAGTGATGCTTCAAAAATACAATGACTTAAATGTATCAAATTAGGTGTGGAATTTTCTGACCTCAAGTGTAGTTTTGAGTCAAATCTTTGTTTCGATTCATTGAGAAAAAATCTCTAAAGCACAAATTCAAATTTCGAATGCTATTCACCACACGCCAGAGATTAAACTCCAAGAACGACACTATAGATGCAATAAAAGTAGTAAATTTCTTCCAAATATTCCATAATTATTGCCAGACAAGACATTCACTGGCATGGCAAATTGATCATAGAGTAGGCGAGAAAGGTTTGGGGAAATCACTCTCACTGATTTCAGTTCACTGGCGGGGGAAAAAAAGACTTGCATTAGAAAACCAAAATTGGTAGGCATGTCTATACATCTGAAGACATCGATTCAAATTTCGCGCTTCGCACATATCTGTGGCGCTTGTGGGGCCACTTAGAACTTACAAATCAGGTTTGCCTTAAATGCGTGCTGTGAAATTTGTGAGAGTATTTTATCTTTGAAATTTTACGTATTGAGCTGATGTTGGACAAGAGTGCTTTTAAAAAGACGGAGAAGCCATGATGAAAACTCACCGAGTGTGAACGTGGTTGTGTAATAGGACTATGATAAGGTGGATTTTCTTTCCAGATATTGCAGAAAGACTTGAACGGAATGTATCCACTGTGCATGAGTATTGGAAGCAATGGTTAAGGGATGGTCATTGCCTCAACAAGATCGGGTTTCGGGTAGTTACGTGGTACTACTGAAAGGGAAGACCACCATATTCGGCGTACGGCTGTGGCGCATCAGATTACGTCTGTGACATTTGAGCTTCAATTGATATCATAGTGACACAACGAGCTATTAGAATCCGGTTACTTCAAAGACAGCTTGAGCCAGGCTCCCTGTATCGTTTCTTCCACTTACTCCAAACCATTGCCATTTGTGACATCAGTGGTGTCCAGCCAGAGCTCACGGGAGAACAGAGTAAAGATCTGTTGTGTTTTCTGATGAAAGCAAATTCTGACTTGATGACAGTGATGGCCTTGTGTTGGCAAGAAGGAAGTCTGTGAAATCACGTCTCCAACTGAGCACGTATGGAATATTATTGGACGACAACTCCAGTATCATCCACAGCCATCAATAACCATCCTAGAATTGACAGAACAAGCACAAAAAGCATGGAACTCCATACCAAAGTGACATTCGGCACCTGTATGACATAATGCATGCATGTTTGCAGACTTGTTTTCAAAATTCTGGAGGTTACACCGACTATTAATGTAACAGCTTTTCTTATTTAAAATGCATTTTCCTGGGCTTAAATTTACCTATTCTCCTGAAAATTTAATCAACTAAACATGTTTAATAGACAAATGCACATACCATATTTCCTTATTCTACAATAATTTTTTCTTAATGTAGGGATTTTTTTCCACCAGTGTATATTGATTTGAAGTATAGCAGCAATTTCTGCCTTTATTTACTACTAGCCGCCTTTGGTGACCAGATGTTTCGTCAATCTTGCAACTGTTTAAAATTATCAGTTAAATATTTTATGTCACGTCATTGTCAATTAAATACTTTATTTAACTTGTCTTTTAATAGTTACTTCATCAAGCTATTTTTAAGGTTCAAATTTTAATAGTCATATAATTCATTCATGCAGTTATAAAAGCCTGAAGCCCGTAATGTACTATATGTCTCTCTAATTATCTGTCAGCTCTCGCAAAATTTCAATTTTAAATTAAAATGGAAATGATCAAGCTGCAAATTGATACAAAAGCATTTTTTTTTTACCGAAACCAAGCCTTTTTTTATATATAAGTAAAAGAGAATCATTATGTGAACTACTAATAATTACAATAATTTATGTAATATTTCAGGAATTATTCAACAAAAATTACTTAGATTCATCATAAAATTCAATTTTTAATTTTACTTTCAAAAAGACTTAAATGATACGAATATTTTATGCATCTTTTAGTTTCTAAGGAATCACATTCTACGATATATTCTTGACACTTCATCTTTCAAATGAAAGTTTCTATCTTCTGCTATCAAATTTGATAGACATGAAATTAATAGAAATGTTTGAAACATTCATCCTTAAGCCAGATAGTCTTGAGAAATCCTGGACGTTGATTGTTATTTCATCTTTGGAATGGTGGATGAAGTTTAAAATTACCCATTTTAATAGAATAGTGATCTTCAAATATTCATAAATCAGTCTGTTTTAAAGACTGAGTTGGATGAAGTTTATATCTTTATTTAAAAGCTAAACATTGAATCTCTATTATTAAAGTTTTACAAATTAGCCGTTGGACCTTAAATTGAATATATATATATAATATAGAAAATGCTTATTTCGTTTCAGGCAAACACGTGCTGAAAATTACATTTTTATATGTTTAATTTGTAATAATTATTTATTTTTTAATTTAAGTTTTTGTCAAACTTATGGCAACATGCTGATAAAAGTTCATTTTTTCCTCTTTCACTCGTAACGTGCTCCTGCAGATTAAATTTTGCTCTGTCCAAAATATATTGTTGAAAAATATATGGTTAAAATAATTCTTTGAAATTTCTTTAAAAAATAGAAGCTTAAGTTATATGTTAAAACACTGATATCATTAGAAAGCTAATTTTTTTATCTTTAATTTAATGTAAAAATCATTTAATAAAAAAATCATAGCGGAAAAACCTCGAAATTTCACTTAATGTTTAATTAATTCAAGTTCTAATTAAAAATTTGAAATAATCGCTCCGATGTGTACATTCCCGGTATCGAAGGTATACACATACCAAATTTGGTAGCTCTAGGTGGAACACCAAGAGCATCAACACACACACACACATTTAGCTTTATATAGATTAAAATGCTAAAATTGGTTAGATTAATGCTAAGGTGAAGTTAATTGTAACGGAGTTTTCCTGTTATATCATGAAATTGGAGACGATTGAGAGTATATTAAATTGAACAAGGTTCAGCTTACTCGAAGCAATAGATCGCAAGAAATCAAAACTCATATTTTTAGGGATATCTCGCGATGATTGGACTAAAAAATAAGATATTTCAAGGGATATTTTCCCCCATTTAACATCTAAATAACTTCATATAATGAAACTGCAGAAAAGTTTTCGTACATAAAAAACAAGTTTAAACAAACTCACAAGAGGACCAAGGAGCATAAAATTGGGTTGGAGATGAGATTTGAGTCCCCTCATATATCGGTTTAAATAGCAATGAGACAACCGACCGCTTAACTAAGACAGCTTCAGCTCACATACTTCATGGTGACCCAACACTAAACTAGTTTGAAATCTCCTCTATCAAAACGATGGAGTCAAATGCACTTTGCAGGGTCCCACCTACTCACCCTTGGTACTTTAGTAAAAATCCTGTTTGGTGTCGCCTTCAGAGTATCTATAGAAATTAGTAAACGACTCTCTCTCATTTTTTCAATGGACACACCAAATACCTCACTTTCGTACATGGCAGTGAAGATCTTTGCTGAATATCCTTGATGCAAGGCAGATCAAACTTTCCCGAGTCATATACTTAACTATTTAAATTTAACTGTTTAAATTAAAATATTTTTGATATTTTAAAGCTTCCTCTTTTGATTTTAGACTTTTTAGAGATCTTTGGTTTCAGGAACGTGGTATAGTGCGGCTCTACCACCTGGGATCACAAACAACAGCAGTATAACGGTAATATATTTTTAAGATGTTTAATCATTAAAATATTAAAGCATAATAGCCTGCTAATTCTAAGGAGATATCCTTCAAACGTTTGATACAGATTATACAGCAATAACTTGTTTGCAAAGGCGTGACTGCCAAAGTCATTTTTATATGCTGTAGGACAGATTTTGATTCTATATGGTTATTTCCGTTTATTCCATTATTTTTTTTTCTTTCAGAATAATTCAAACGAAACTTATTAACTACAAATATTTTTAATGCATTTTTCATTGCTTTATACACAAACAAATATTTTTCCCCTAACACTTAAATTATAATTGATAAAAGACAAACTATAGTAAATAAAGGTGAGTATTTTTTTAATTTCGAAATTATTTAAATTAATAATTTACAGATCATTTTAACGTAATCACAGATTCATTTGTGAATATGTAACATTTTTATGCAGAAGTATTTATTTTTCAAATATTTTAATTGTAATTTCTTTTTTGAAGTAAACTACAAAGTAGAATTGAACAGCTGTAATAAATTTCAGAATTTTTTATCTATATTATTTTTATTTCATTAGCGGATTAAAAAGACTCACCAAAAAGCTTTACTACCCTTTCCTTTGTTTAAATTTGAGCGATCCATGAAACGTTGAACCATCTGCCTATGCATCGAATAACACCTGCTCATTGCTAGTTCGGAAACGTTTGCTTATATATTTTACAAATTATTAGTAACGCTCTTTAATAAACAATATAAAATCGTTTCGTTGCGTTAGAATTATATTTATATATAGATATATAGAAATAAAATATTATAAATATATAGAAATAATAAATATTATAAATATATAGAAATATATTTTACAAATTATTAGTAACGCTCTTTAATAAACAATATAAAATCGTTTCGTTGCGTTAGAATTAATAATTTGTCACGATTAAAATCCAAAGATTTAAGATTTTAATTGTTTTAAGATATTAAAAAGATATTAAAGATTGAAAAAAATTTAAGCTGGAAATAAAAATACACATAATCTCGGATTGAAATTTGATTTCCCATGTCAGGAAGTGATGGCTTTGGAAAACATGCTACTGTAATGCTGAAGGCGAAGACAAATCTAGTATATCTGCTATTCCAAAATTCTAAAGGTTATTTTCTCAGAATTGATGGCTTTTGCATTTTAATAATTTGCCGTATTTTTCGCCGCATAAGACGCACTTTTTCTCCCCAAAATCGGGGGGGAAAAGTGCCTGCGTCTTATACGGCAAATACAAAAGCCCACCATGGCCCTCCGCTGCCCCTCCACCTCTGCATACATACCTTACTGCAAGAATACTCGGTCACTCCGTTCCATCATTCAAGAAGTGTGGCATTAGTAATGCCTTGGATGGAACAGAAGACGACGTCTTATTTGACACCAGTGAGGAAGAAAGTGATGACAATAACTGCGTGGATCTGTCCTTCCTCATTTCTGATAGCAGCGAAGAAGAGGAATTCTTGGGGTTAGAATAAAAACATGACAGCCTTATTTTTGTTACTTTCACTATTTGCTGAATGTTTATGAGAGTAAAGATAGCTCTTAGTATGTTACATGGTTGACATAAAATTTTTCTTAAACTGCTGTTAACTTTATACAGTTGATATAAAATATTTTACTACAGAATTTGGTTCATAATCTTTTTTTTTTCTAGATTTGCCTCCTTTAAAATTGGGTGCGTCTTATATGCCGGTGCGTCTTATACGGCGAAAAATACGGTAATTAATGAGCATCTTACCATTATAATGCTACTCATCCCTAACAAAAATTTTCAACTGGAAGTTTACTGTTATTCTGCAGATAGAAATGTATACATCGAACAATAAATGCACCTGGAGAAATATCTGAATTTTAACAGCATTTCATCTTTATTATTATTCATTAAAAAAAAGTATACTTCAGGGAACCTTAAATACTAAATGACATACACCAGTTCAAATTACAAATTTAGCCTATTCATACCCATACATCGCTAGAAAATAAAAATATCTATTTTTCGATATATCTCATTCTTCATTCACAGACGTAAGATGTTTTTCAATTTTTTATCGATAAGAAAACGTCGGAACAATATTATAATGAAATAGGAAAGATTAACACGTTAGATTACCAAGTTAATTTTACCGAAAATGATTTATAAAACCATAAAACTTTGTGAAATTCAGTTTCATAGTTGTATTCATTAGGATATTTATTGATTAATATAAAATATTATCTACTGCATATAAATCTTTTTAAAGACGAAATTCAATTTTGTGATAAATTGGAAAAATATTTATTGAATAATTCTTTAACATATTGCATAAATTATTTTAAAAATATTCTGTGATATATATATACGATTACATTGCTGAAGGCGTCAATTTTCTATAGTCATATTTTTAAAAAAAATATCTTTGGTTTTTATAAAAGGCGTTCGCATTTATTGAAGTGTTAACTCTTCCTTTTCAAATTTAAATCTTACGCATCTAACAGCAAATGGAAAATAAAATTTATATTGCAATTTGAATAAAGGCATCTACTATAATATGAGGCAGGTAACTATCAGAATTTGAACTTTTAAAATGTCTAGCAACTAAGCGACTAATATTCATAAATATTTAACTGAAAATCTTAGAATTAGCTTTACGAAAAGGCGGTACTTTTTTTAATAAAATTCTGAAGGTGTTTTTTTTTTCCTTCATTTTTCCAAACTTTTATTTTGTCCTTGCGATATAACTGTCAACGATTACTGACTTTATACAGTTGCTAATTACTTCCAACAATTTCTTTTTCTTACTCAAAGATGCAAAATCTGTTCCGAAGTCAGCACGGTATGCTTCACATTAAAATTAGTGGATTCTATTAGATCGTTCACCTGAATTTTATTTTCCATTTTATTTCATTAGTCGTCGTTGGTATATTTTACTTCTGATAGGTGCAATCGTTGAAAATCTTGAATGTTCTGCGATTTTTTTTCAAGAATTGTGCCTTTGAAAGTTGATGATAATTTTTCTTGAAATATTACTACACAATAACATTTTTAGAGGTAATTCATAGTTTTTTAAATCAAATTTTAGAGCTATTTTTTATGATAAAAATACATTTTAGAGTCGCATATCTACTTATTATAATAACATAAATTAATTCGCATTTCAGAGAAAAGCTTCTCATAATAATTTGACATTTTCTAATTATAATATGGGAAAAGTTTATTGTTACAATCGTGTCTAGTAACAAATCGATAAAAAAAATTGTAAAGATCAGGTAAGATCGTAAATAAATTAAAAGTTTCTTATTCACTTTCGATGACCGTCACAGGGTCATCGAGATCCTTCAAACTGCTTTCAAATTCAAACATCAAATCTATGAAAGAAGAAGAAAAAACTGTCAAATGTAAACATACACTTCTTTAAATTTCACAATAGATTCTCCCCTTTTATTACAAATTTAAAGTGTCGAATGTATGAGATATTAAACACTAGCTATTACCAGCGACTTCAGCGGCGGGGAAATTTTGATGTATTGGGTTGTTCGGAAAGTCATTTCGTTTTTTTTAGTGAAAATGAAAGACGATTTTCGTATAATGAATAAGCATTTTATTAAATTATGTATTGGCCATTCTGATCCAACACCCTTTGCCATCTTTCTGGTAGTAGCATGATTCCACGCTCATAAAATTTTTGGTCTTTGCTGGCAAAAAACTGATCCAGGTGATTTTTGGCATCTTCATTTGAGGTAAAGGTTTTACCGTCCAAAAAATTTTGCAGGGACCGGAACAAATAATAATCCGAAGCCGCCAGATCTGGAGAATATGGTGGATGTGGCAGTGTATCCCATTCAAGCAGTAAAAGCGTTTGGCGAGTGACCAAACTTGTAAGAGGTCTCGCATTATCTTGGTGGAACACTACACCTTTTCTGTTGATTTACTCTGGCCTTTTCTGTTGAAGTGCATCGTTCAGTTTGTCCAGCTGATGACAGTAGACTTCGAATTAATTGTTGTGTTATCCTGTAAAAGCTGTGAAAAAACCGATTCCTTTAAAATCCCACCAAACAGACAGCATCACTTTTTTTTGATGATATTGGTTTTCGAAATGCTTTGAGCCGGTTCATCTTTTCAGCTCCATGATCATTTGCGTTTGACATTGTTATATACAACGCATTTTTCGTCCCCAGTAATGATGCGCTTTGAAAATGAATCATTTTTGTGACGTTTGAGGAACGAATCACAGACATCAACGCGACGACACAAATTTCTCTCCGTGAGAACATGGGGAACCCATATATCGAGCTTCGAGGTTAATCCCAGGCCTTTCAGGTGGTCATAAACAGTTGAATTTGATAACTTTAAGATCTCACCGATCTCACATGTTGTTATTCGCCGGTTTGCATCAACTAATGCCTTTATCTTGTCTTTATCAGCTTCAACCGACCTTCCAGAACGTGGTGCATCTTCGACATCAAAATTGCCGGATCAAAATTTTGCAAACCAGTTCTGACACTGTTGTATTGTCAACACATCTTCTCCATACACTTCGGTTAATTTCTTTCTGGCTTGAACTGCATTTTTACCTTTTCTGAAGTAAAAAAGTAAAATATGACGAAAATGCTGCTTATTGCTCTCCATATTTAAAAGGGCACCAACTAAAAACTACTGCGTAGAATTAATAGAACTTTTTCACACACAAGCCTTGCAATATCAGCTCTCAAGACATATAATGGTTATGCGGCTTAAGTGTGAAGTTGGTTTCGAAAAAACGTAATTAAGTCCTCTGACGGGAAAAGACGAAATTACTTTCCGAACAACCCAATATATATATGAGAACTGAGGGTCTGATCAGCAGTCGGCAGTGGCTGTCTAAAATCGTCTGCGAGCAAAACGACAATGCCGCTCATTATGGCCTGGTTGTCTCGGATGTTCTACAGGCTGTGGTTTAACGCCTATATACTCTCTCGTCCCATACTTTTAACTTGCACTGGACAAAAGGATTACCCGGCCGCTGTTTTTGGTTTGTTAAAGATTAGGTCATTGTGAGTACCATATCTTCTGATAAAGAGTCCTTGTGATTATCTCACACCTGGAGGGGGTTTGATAGTCCTCAAATGCTCACTAAAATTGTAAACAGATCTTCTAGCTACTTTCATAGCCAGAACTTTATTACTTCTCTTCGTAAGATTAGATTTGCGACATATCAAGTAATGACAAAAATATCAAGTAATCACAAAGCAAAAAAATTAAAGCTAACCTAAAAACGATACATTCAAAAGGATAAGCATTTACGAAAAATATATAACTAACATAAATACAATTTAATAACAAAAACTCACATCTAACCTCAAAACAATTTATTGACATTATATATCCGAAGTAAAACAAAGCAACAAGTGAAAACTGCGTTTCTTTAAAATCGTCAAAAGTATTTTATTTATCTATCGAGATTGAGATAGTTACAACGCTATAATTCACATAATTTTGAAACTTTTAATTTAAATGAAAACATGGTTGTCAACAATCTCACGTGAGCTTTCAACGCCAGTTGGCGTAACGTAAACACTTGACTTTCCTACTGCAGTTGGTTAAAAGCAATGCAGATTGTAATTTTTTTTTATTTCCTTTATTATGTTTTATTTTAACTTAAAAGTACTTCAAAAAGATCGATTAATTAACAACATTTTATTTTAAATACATCAAACACTAAGAAAATAAACAGAATCGTTTGAAATAATCGGTCGAAATCATATTAAGAATAACCTGCTTATTGTTGGGGGGAGGGGAAACTCAAGTCTTACTAATCTTTGGATGGAATATGCCTCAGCTTTTTGGCGTACGAGTTAGGTTTTAATTAATAAAAATTAACCATTCAATTAAATAGCCTAAAAATAGCCTATGTTCAATGCCCGACTATAATCTATCTTTGTGCTAAATTTCATCCGATTCCGTTCAGCCGTTCTGGCGTGATTGAGTAACTAACATCCATCCAAACCTTCACATTTATGATATTAATATAGATTTATTAAAATACAAAAGTAACTACGTATGTATTAATAATTCAGTATCACTAGACTGATAAAATATGCTTTTAAAGAGATGAAGCAAGAGATTAAAAGGATATAGGTAACTTAAATGTTTATTTAATACTGCTTTCTGGTAGTAGAGCATAAATAATCTTTAAAAAAATTGTTGTTTGCTTGAAACAAATATGTATTATCCGATATATGTTTCACTTACAAGTGAATATTTGAGGAAATAAATACAGTTAAAAAAACTTTAATTTAGGATTTTTTTATAACTTTAACTTTATTTTATTAAATAGCTAAACTTATATAAAATTTGATTATTTCAATGTTTTTAGGGTATTATTTTGTACCACTTATTAGTACTACTATTTGAATGAGTCCCGAATCCAACTGAGAAACAAGTTATATCTTTAAAAAATTGCTTTAAAATTTTAAACTTCTTAACGTTTGTAATTATTGAAACTGAAAAATGCGCTTAATATGAAATTTTTTTTTATCATATTACCATTAATAAAAGCCTTATAAATAGATTTTTGCCCAATTAAAACAGGAAGACCACAAGCAGTTGAATCAATATTTTAAGATGCACTGAATCAAAGGGAGCTTTCATTATCAACTTATTTTAATGATGAATTTTAAATTATCAACATGACGGCTACAAACCGGTAGCGATTGTTTAAAAAAATATTTAAGATAATCGAGAGCACCCAACATGTAAGTATATTAAAAAACATCATGTTTTCTCTTTTAAAGGGAAACTAGGATGCAATCAAATAGTCTACAATGTGTAATTCATCTCAAGGTTTTATAGGATCTGTAGTACTTCAGAAAAACTAAGAAATCAGAGCTAGCAAGCATTTTGTATTATATGTGCGTAATACGAACGCGTTTGCGTGGTATTCTCCATTGAAGAATGAGCAGATTGATTCTTTTTGTTATCAACAAAAAAGTTCAATTTCATAATGATTGGTAGTCAAATAGTCAAAATAAAATGCTTATGCATCAAGGCATGTTTTTTTTTTTTTCAATAGAGTTTTAATTTAAAAGAATTTTTTTAATATACTTCGCTTACAGATTGATAGATGTCACAGTCAAAGAGCTTATCAAATAACAGAAGATAAGTTAGGGGAATAGGTAAAAACATATTTAAGTGAAAAGTGTCGTAATAAGGTTAGAAAATTTAGATTAATTGAAGTTTGATGTCCTGCAGGTGGTTGCTTATTATTTGGTGTGTCTCCAATATGCTGTTTCTCAAAAACATCGTAAAATATTTCAGAAATTAATAAAGATGTATATATATGCGTGGTCTATTCATATATGTCTCTTTGTCTTCCGTCCCAGTCAATAAAGATTATCTAAATCGTTGGCATGTTACAACAATATAAAAAACATACTCTCTCTCAAATACTCTTCTTTTGAAATGTATTACTCCTAACAACTAGCAGCCGTTTGAGAACTAAATGGGAATGGATAAAATAATTTTAGGGATTATGTTTATTTTAATTATTAGAAGTAAAATTAGAAAACAACAAGGGTGCAATTTCGACAACTTGAAATTTATTTCGAATCTCCAAGTATCACTATCCCCCCCCCCCCATAATATCCAGAAGCGAGTGAAAAACGGAGCAGAATTCGATTATAGAATTCCATCTTTACAAACATGAAATGGTTTGAATAAGCATTAAAAACCTTTTTTTTTTTTTTTCAACTTCCTGAAGCGATATCAGTTTTCTCAAAAATATAGAATTTGGGGATTTCATCTCTCCGATAAACTTGACTCTGCCTGAAAATAAGACATGGGTAAATTGATAATTTTCAGTTAAAAATTGTCTCAGCCATTGTTGAGGAAGTAAAAAATGAAGTTATTTTCAGTTGACTGGAATCTCTTTTCTGACAATAATTGGAACATTTAACACAACAGCAACTTTCTACAACTTTTCTGCGTCCTCACATCGGGAATTCGATGCACTTCCGAATTTTTGAACCATTGAAAGCAGCTGAAATGAAAGGAAAGGAGGCACAAAGGGGTTAATTAAAGAATGTTATTGTCAAAGTTGCAACGATATAAGCTTGCAAGAAATATAAATTTATGAATTTTTAAATATTAAGATTATGATGTCTATCCACACTGAATTTTTAAAATGATTAAATGAAATATAACTAATTATGATGGAATATACATAATTCCTTTAATATGTTATATTTCATTTGACAGGCCCTATAAATATAATTCTCAGTTTTACATTTGCTTGAAGTTTACTGTTTCTTTAAAAATTATCATAATAATTATGCCCTTTTATTTAGAAATCAGAAAATGGCTTGTGGTTATGATTTACATTTCAAAAATTATGTTTTAATCTTTCTTATCATCGTATATAGTTTTAAAATATCATAGTTTCACAAAGTTATTACTATAGGTATTTAAAATGTTAGTTTAAAAATTTGTTGAAAAGTAAATCTAAATAGACTTATTGTTGAGCGTCATAACGAGGGTTTCTATTCCCATATCCAATGGCGGATTGATGGCCGTTCATTCATGGCCCTTATTTCTTACTCAAGCTTTACATTTTAATCATTTCTCTAAAGGTATCCTAACCGCTCCCAAAACTTATTTGTAAGATCTTCAAGTGATGAAATAAATGCAATGTTCCTAACAATATCTTTATTATTGTGATGAAATTAAAAATGCTTTTATAGTAGCTCAAATCTTTTTTTTTTTTTTTAATCTTTCTACATCATTCTTTTACGAAAATTCATATTAACAAATTACTTTTTTGACATTACATATATTTCGTATTCGGAATTTTTCACTTTCCTCTTTTATTTTGTGGCAAACATTTTCTAATTTGTTCATCCAGTAGTTTCTTTTTTGACAGATTTTACTCATATTTTATTTAATAATAAGTTGAAAACGAAAATTTTAATAAATGTAATACAGCGTCACATTAAATTCTGTCAAATATAATATAAAACTATTTTCCATTTATTTTGAAGACTTTTTTTCTGATGAACAAATTGCTTTGTGTTCCAGCTGTTAGCTCTGATTTGCTCCGAAAACAACTCAGCTCATATTGTCATTATTTTTGAAGGTGCATTGTCGCAGATTTTAAAATTTTGTACTTCATAACTTTGCATTTGTATTATTTTTATACAATTTTATTTATTTCTTGAAATTTGCATTCATTTAATAAAACTATTGTTCAAAAATATTACTTTTAAAAAATGTAATGTACAAATGTTGAAAAACAAGTAATCTATTATTGTATTCTTCATAATTTACCATTTGTTTACATTTCAAAATGTCTCTTGAACTACATTTTAGAAGGTCTGATTTTCCTATAGATTGGAATGATGACATTCGTATGAATTTTTTATTTAGTCCTTTTCGGGAAAGATCTGTTAATCCCGAAGGATATGATGCTAAAATAAATTTTTGGATTAATACTATCCAAGATCTGTGCATGAAAAGTCAATGCCCTGTCATTAGTAATAGTGCGTTGTGTGCTGCTTTCGATAGGAAAAATCGACAACCTGTTTGTCTCGACATTGTATTAGAAAATATGATGAGGTATGTATTTTATACACTTTATAAATTATTGTGCATCAGTGTAATTAAAAATAAACTTTAATTTTGATATTCTTTTTATTATATAAAAGTTAGACTATTTTTCTATTTAATATTGCTTTTAAGATGTTTGGTTTATCTTAATAAATTTGTGCTTGATTTAATTCTTTTTTTTTCTGTAGAATTAAAAAAGGTTTATCTGTCTTATTTAATAGTATTTAATTCTCTCATATGTTTAGCATTTTTTGTCACATATTATTCATATATTCTCAGTTGCAATTTTTTAAATAAAATTTTGGATTATTTTTTGATATGGTGTACTTGAAGCTAAATGTATATTCAAGCGTATTATGTTATTATATATATAAATTTCTTCTCAAGTTTTTAACTAACTTCTTGATTTTCTAATTCAAAAATATTTTTAAAATTTGACTAAAATATTTATGTAAAGTATTTTCACTCTTTAATTATTATCAATGGTGTGTCTCTTCTACTTATTTACTATTTGACCAATTACACTTGGCATTATATTGTGAATTTGTTTAAAATTAGTATTATAAGGAAACACTGTAAAATCCAACAGTTGCTTATAAAATTAAATTCCATTCTTTACCTATCTGCTTCAAAAAATGATTGACTTTTATAATTAGTGCTTGTTTTGCTATAATTTAAATTAATAATTTATGATTCCAAAGAAGATAAATTATCTACTATTTTTTTAATATTTTTATTTGATATTACATTTTTTCCCCTGTAAATTAACAATGCTTTATAATTTAAAATTTGCATTGATCACCATTACAAATAAAAAAATATTTGCATTAATAATGTAAATTATTGAATTATTAAATTCTTATTGATTTATAAATTATATAACATTGTTTTGAAGCACTATTGCTAGATTTTGTGCCATTGTCTTTAACATAATTAACCAGCATTTAAACATTTTTCATCATTAGATTAGAATCCTTACATCTAATAAAAATTTACTCATAACATTTTCAAATTTTGCTGCAATACAGTGCATTTATCTCAATTCTATTTTCAGATTTGTTAACTAAATTATTAATTAATTATTTGTAAAGATGATATGGCTGTAAATTTTTCATTTTTACTTATATCTGGTGTAGAACTAAATAGTTATGGTTTTAGTTTCCTTATTGAGCTAATTTGAAAAGAAGTGTTCCTAATGACTTTCTCAGTAATGTTACTCTTCTATTGTAATATGCATGAATTGTGTTCCACTCCCTTCCTTCATTATTGCGATAGAATAAAAAAATGTAAACTTTGAAATATGTTAAAGGAACTAGATGTGATGATGATTATTACTTACTTATTAATGATTTGAAAGGGATTGTGAAAGATTTCTAATCATGTCACTGAAATCTTGTTCAACAAAGAAAATCACATTAGAATAAAACATAGGTTTGTAGTTGAAATATTCTTTTTAATATTCTGCTGTTTATTATTTATGTATTTCAATAATATTCCTTGTTATTCTGCTTCTTTTTAGACAAGGCTTGATAATGAGAATGAATGATTATACCAAAATAGAACAAGAAAAAGGTTGGCTTGGTTGGGGTTTTGATATGCTTGTACAAAAACCAGTTTCTTGGGGATTTTCATCAGTTCATAGTCTCTTGAATTTTAATAAAACTGAAGAAAAATTCATCATATTATCAGTTGTCAAAGTATGATTTTTGATTATATCAATTATATACTTTGGTTATTATACACATGTATTAAAGAAATTTTAACTAAGTAATTACTTAATTTTAACTGTAGTTAATTAATATTCTCAATATTTGTATATTAATCACAAACCACTGATGAGCTTTAGATTTAATTGCATGTCTTTGGTGAATGTAATCAAATCTTAGCTACAACTAACTTGACATTTTTGGTGATCAATTTCTGGCATATAGTTAATGCATGAATACCTTTTTCTCAATTTATTTTCTTTAAAAACAATAGCTTTAATCATTTAAGTTTTATGGAAAATTGTGATTAAGCAACAACAAAAAATTTGAAGTATAAACTCAAAATACATACAATTCCAAAAACAGTGTTTTTGTATTTATTTAATAAAAAATTTTATACTATTAAATTTTAAAAATCATTTTTTGTTTAATTTTAATTATGATTCATTTTTTAATTATTTTCAAACTTAGGGAGAAAGAAAAATTATGTAGTGGGAAGTTTAAAATACTGTTTTTGACATATTTTGGACTTTATACTTTTCCTGTTTTAAAAGTTTTATTTCTTTTCAAATCATGTATAAAACAATACATAGTAAAAGAAAAATGGGATTACATAGAAATTAAGCTTTATTCTTTAGGGAGAGGAATGTATCATTTACCCTGACATTTATTCATTAAACTGAACGTTCTACTTAAATGATGAAATTAAATATATTAAAATTAAATTAATTAATAATTAAGATTAAATTCTAGAAAAACATGTTGTTATTCTGTAGTTCTTATAAAATTTGTTAGATATATTTTGTTTGAATAACAAAAAATATTTGAAAGCCTGTGAAAGCTTCTCCCTCCCCTCTTTTTAGTTGTATAAATATTTGTGAATCATATGTTTTTAAAGCGAGAATGAAATAACTGATTCACTGATTTGGAAGACTAAAACTCAAATCATATTTTTAAAAAATTTATATAATTCTCAATTTTAGTTTTTTTTAAAATGATAAAAGGTAGGACTTTTAAAAGTGTTAAAAATTTGAATCTAGTAATTCTAAAATCATTGAAATTAATGATATGTTTTAAAATATATTTTTATTCATGTTCTAAAAAGAAGAAACATTTATTTTAAATAGTTTCTACTTTTAAGTCTTTAATAATTTATAATTGGTTTTTAAGAATATAATACACTTTTGGGATCAATGTTTTCTTAAAATTATTTCTATGTGATAACATGTATCAAATTAAAATTAAGCTATATTAACTATTGAACAGTTAATTCAGTTCTGAAAACATTTAAATACTGTATTGTTAGTGATAATATGCACCAATATACACATTTTCAAATTTAAGTACATTTGTTATTCGTAATTGAGTGATAAAAAAATTGATTACAAGATTTGTTCTATTTTAAAATGTTACGTATCTGTAAAATTAAAAATGGGTAATCCTGCTTATTTACCAATAAATATGTTTTTAATATAATAATTTAGATAGGATTTAAATATTTTTATTTTATTAAATGTTTTATTAATCAATATGTATTTGATTTTATTAGGATCTATCGGCAAAGATATTAAGGCGTTACTATGAACTGATTGATACAAAATGGACAGACAATGCAGTGTTTCTAGAACATTTAAGGCAAGAATGCAAAGATATCTGTTCAGAGTCAAACTTTGAACTTGCTGTAATGCAATTACAGAGAGAAAAAATTGCTTCTGTGTTTGAAGAGTACGGTGAAAAGGTAATGCAAAAAAGGTTTTCAGTTTCAATGCTGCAAACTTTACATTTGCAGTACTAAAGTATTATTACTGCATATTAAGTTTTATAACTTTATTAATTTTTTTAATTGTCGAATTGAAGGTTTATGTAATGGCATTATAATTATATTGTAAATGCAGGAAATATTATTTGATAACACAAAGAATTTTGATTCTATATATCATTCTAATCTGTTTGTAGTTAATTTCATCTTCAGAACTGATTCAATTGTTTGCTTTTTTCTCTTTTTTTTATAAATAGATTTTACTTTAACAAACATTTTTACCAAAATTTTCTGTATTCTATATTTTTATTTGGTATTGAAATTTATATATATATATATATATATATGATTGTATTGCATTAAAAAAATGTTTTATATTTTGATATATGATATTCTAAACATTGTGATTTGCAGGAAACATATTTTAGTAAATATGAATGCTAACTTTATATATATAAAAAGAAAGGTATTATATACAGTTATGTTTAATAAGTAACTTCAACAGTCCAGCAATGTAGAAAACTTATCTAAATTTATGACATTGTTGCAAAGTTTTAAAAATATTTTTAAAATCCAAATTATATATTTCTATTTTGAATTATTTGATATCATTACTTATCTATTGTGACTCATTGCAGGTAATCAAATTCAGAAAATTTGAAGAAAAGAAAATTGAGCCTCTCTCAGAAGTAGATAAAGGTGTTTTAAGGTAAGTTGTCAGTTACTATTATTCAATTTCTCAAATTTATAGTTTGATGGCAAATTGCCAAAATATTATTGTGGAGATATCATTTTTCTGTTTGTTCTGAGTGACTTCCTACATGTATACAAAAATATTAAGTTTAGTAAGCCATTCTATAAATCATTGCTACTTTATATTAGTTATATTTATCAAATTTGAGATTAATTTGGTTATAACTGTGTTAATGTTTTTGGCAAATATTTTAGCTGTTTATAAGAAAATTGATTTTTTAATTTGTTCCCCCCCCCCTTTTTTTTTCATTTGAAATCAATTGTTTTCTAGTCTATTCAAGTATAAATCCTGTATCAAAGTACCTTAGTTTATTTTTTTAAATTGCATTTAAATATCTAATGAAATTACTACCATCCCTATGAATTTTGTATAAATATATTTTCCTTTTGACCATTTACTAAAATTTACATTTTTATCTTAAAATGTTTTTTCTACAAATTAATCCTCCTAATGCAATACAAATAAACAGTACTATTTTCTTATATATTTAAAGTATTACTATAAATCTTTAATTCAAATTTAAATTTTTGCAAAAAAGTAATTGATAACTTATTACATCTTATTTCTCTGGATGATATAATTATTAAATTAACAATATTTTGTCAAAACTGTCTTATATTGAATTAAACTATTATAACTAGCTTTTTTTTATTGGTATTAACTGTTGTTAAAGAATCTGATGTCCCCCCCCCTTGAATATAAGTGTTTTACTTTTTAAAATATAATTTCTTTTGCATTTTTCAGTTTGAAACGAGCAAGAGATACAATTTTGGATGATATGGATGCTCTTGAAACAAGCATGTTAAGGTAAACAATCATGGTAGTTACTGTTTTCCATTTTATGTCTACATACTTTTCACTATTTTTCTATTTAAAGAGTAAAATTGGTAATGTTCAATATATCTATATGTTTTATTTTCTTATGTGAAGGATTCCCAGATTCTTAACCTTTTTTTTTATTTAGTTTCAGCATACACACAATTTTTAGTCAGATTATATAAGGGGGTATTAAGTATTGCAATTTCCAACTCTGATTACCTGTATATTGTGTAAACCTATGTATCATTCATTCTCAGTTGACAAAAATATGTTTTATGTTTGTTTCCTTGAAAATCTCATCTCATTTTTGCTAAACAAAAACTTAACTATTGGTTGTTTTATTGAAAAAATTGAAAATTAGACAACTTACCAAGCTTAGTTGAAAACTTGAAAAAATTCTTCTTATGAGATGAAAATTACAATTGGTTATTTGTTAGTGAATGCCAAATATTTATCTATTTATTTATTAATTTGATAAAAATTATGTATTTTAAAGCTATACATTAACTCCATGCTTTTTCTGAGAGAAAATTTAATTCTGAATATGAAAAATAGATTTTATATGACGATGTCAATGACTTGTGAAGTTTAAGAAAAGGATTCATTATAGTAAATAAAAAACTGTGTGCAACATTCTAGAACTCTGTTAATTTTTGTTTAGCAATTCTTAATGTAAGAACAACATCAGGAAAGATAACAAAAATGTGTTCTTAATTTTCAGAACATTTCTTAATAGTTGATTTTCTAAGAAATCCCTCCTCCTAAAAGGAGAATTTCCAAAAAATTTCCTAAAAGTAGAGATTATCTACAGTAAATTGAACCTTCTGTTCAGTAGTTAAGTGATCTATCAATTTTATTGTTGTCTATTAGTTTCTAAATAATTAAAATTGGCTTTAGTTACTAAAATTATTAAAATCACTTCTATATGTGTGATTTATAAGTTTAAATTGATTTAATTTGAAGATACTTCCAATTAGGAAACAATATTTTTCTGTCAATTGCCTCATTTTGAAATAGAAATTGGATTGTTCATTGAATATTGTTTATTCTTGCTATGACGATTTTTTTATCAATTGAAAAAGAATTTTATTTTATTTATGAAATAATTGATAGTAAATCAAGCAAATATAATCTGAAAATTTAGATGTAAAGACTCTTTTAATGAAATTATTGATTAGTGTGTGCAATTTTGTCATTTGTGTACTGAGTCGTTTCAGGTATGATTTGAAAAGTGATTGCATTTTCTCTATATCTTCCTTAAAACAAGACTATTTATTTTGCTTAAAGTGGTTCAGAACAAGTAAAACATTCATTCATTTATTTACTTGCATAAATTTCAAATTTTTAAACAGTTTATTGTTCAAGCACAAAATTTAATATCTTGTCAGAGAAAACAATATTTCCCAAGATACTATTTGTTTAGATTTTGGAATAATTTATCATATTACTGAGTAGTTAATTAAAATTCTGTATATCTGAGAACTATTATATCTTCCCCATATTTTATTTAATGAATGCACATATTTTGATTCATTCTGATACTTTGAGTATTAAATCAAAAGCCATTTTCTTCATCAAAGTCATTCTTCAAGTCAGTTTCTTCATCATCTTGCTTATCATATTTCTACTGAGAAAAAAAAAAATTCTTTTTTGGTATCAATTAACTCCTTAATTTTTGATAATGTTTAGTTTCTGAAACTTCTACTCAAAGCAAAGAAAATATTAAGGTTTTGAAATGTTTCACGTCTTTTCCTCATTCTGCTGTTTATTTCAAAAAGTGATTTCCATATGGTAATTAATGACAAACTCTTTTATTAGGTGTTAGATCCTAATTAATTTTCTAATTTTAATCTTAAATCAGCCCATGTCAACTTCATTCTAAGGTGTTATCTTATTTCCTGATCCAAAACCCATTTATTTATTTCTAACTCAAACTCTGAAACATTTTTTATGATATGACTAAAGGGATGAAATTATTTAAAATTTATATATTTCATTCAAAGATACCTAATATAAACTTTCCTAAGTTAACACATGTTAAAAAAATCTTTTATCAGAATCACATACTAAACTCACTGAAGAAAAAAATATCAGTCACTTTTGCTTTTGTATTTTGGTTGGACATGTTCTTCCTTTGTCCTTGTGTATAAATCTTGGCTTCGTGAGAAAGTAAATTGCTACAATGAGACAGGAGACATAGATAGATGAATGTATATGCGCATTAGCACCTTATAGTCATAACTGTTTTCAGCACTTTTTGTAAAAATTAGACTTTGATATCTAAGCCGCATTCAATACATTCCTCTGTTTTTGTGTATATCTTCATATTTAGGTTTCAATAAGTTGAATTTATCATTCTTATGTTACCAAATCAACCCGAAAGTAGTTATTAAACCATAACATACATTCACAATTTAAAAAATTCATAGACAATACATTCCACTGTTTTGCAATAATATGCTATATTTATCTCCTGTTATTTTACCATAAAAATATAAATTATTCATTGTAACAGAATAACTCCAAAAAGCAATCATTGAATTTTAACATACCACTCACAATTTTAAAACACAATGCATAGGCTGATCAACTTATGAATTCTACATTAAATATTTAAATTTTGATGGTTTTTTCTTTAAGTTTACAAATCAAATTTCACTAACCTATTAAATTGACAATGTAATTTTTTTTTGTTTTGTGACAAAAGTAAATTTTAAATATTTTGCAAGAAATTGTGTGATTTTAAGTGCTGTAGGAAAAATGGATTTTACTTGCAGATTGATGCTTTTGATATGCTTGATTGGTGTCATGGAAACATGACTAAAGGAGTTAGAGAGTCTTGTAGGCTATTGTTGCAAAACATTGTCAGTTGTCATCATGGTTTTGATACTATATGCATACTTAGGATTTTGAAAATATATCCCTGTTTTCAAAGGTGACATGTTCATGAAAGGGAGAACAACTTCCAAGCTATTGAGAGAAAACAATGGCATCTGGTTTGTATAGCAGCAAATATAAAAACTGATGAGATGATAGAGAATTTTAAAAGACATTCCAGTGGTCATTCTTCTTGTGTTTGTTAGGGTGGTCAGTAGCAGATTTTCTAGGCAGGTTATGTTATCTATATCAACAGTGTCTCCTTCACAGCAATTAACCTTACCAACATCTGTAGTCTCCTGGACATTCTTCAAGGAGAGGCAACCCATTGATCCCAGTTTACTGTTAAATGCCTGTTGTCAGTGACAGTTGAGAGTCTGCTAAATTTTTGTTCTACCTGTCAAAATACCTCTGGTAGTAACATGCCCAATGTAATCACACACAAAAAAAAATACAGAAACACTAATACTAAGTTTTACTACTCTAGCCAACTAGGATAACTCACCCCTCATAAAATTCATTCATTCCTTTGAAAAGAATTTTTGTAAATGGAATAGCTAAATGGATATTTTCATCCTAAAGAAAATTTCAGATTTCATTAATGTCAAAGTAAACATTTCTTGGATTTGATTTGCAACATTTTTTGAACTTTTTTTTGACATGAAACAACTGTTAAAATCTTAGTTTTTAATGAAATAAAAGAAATTTTAAATCTGAAATCTATTTGAAAGAAGACTTGTCTTAATTTTTACAAGAGTAAATTTTAATTTTAAAATACATTGGAACTTTGTGAGAGGTATCAACATTACACCAATTTGTATGCTAATATTTTTAAATAAAGTAGTTAAGTCAATGTCATTTTATTGAATAATAAAATAGTTAAAGAAATGTAGTAAAGATGTAAAAAAAATATAGATTTAAATAGTGAAAATGTAATTAAATTAAATGAATATATGGGGTGAAGTATTTCTAAATAATATAAATGATTTAGTAACAAATGTTATCTTAAAAAATACTAGGATTTTAAAAATAAATAATTGTTATATTTTAATTTTATAGCAATTTACCTGATTAAAAGAAATATGATTATAAAATTGCTTAAAAATGATATCTATGTGTTAAATAGTGTGAAATGCGTGAAGTTGATGTCAAATGTTTCTTAAGTTATTCAATATTGGAATTTAAAGAATTTTTACTTGATTTTGTTGTGGAATTACATTTACCTGTAATATAGCACTTTGATGTTGTAAATAACTAATATATCTGGTTGCATTCTTATCTTACTGTAGCTGTGAGGAAGAAGCAAAGAACTTGGTCAAGAAAGGATTAAAAAGCAAAGTAAGCCTCATAGCCATAATGATAAAACATTTGTATTCTCATTTCCTACTTAGTTTCCAGTTTATTCATTATATTTTATTGTTTAAAATTTTAATTTGATCCCATTTATATGTGCTATGTATTAGAAATTGGCAGTCATGCTTATTAGATAATATTTTCAGCTTTTTATATATATAATGTAATGTTGCAAGTTGAAATTTAAATAGTCAGCCAGATTAATAATATATTTTGATTTTTTCAGAAATTAGCATATAAATAATTTTAAAAATTCCTAAAAATACAAGAAATCATTATTAATTCATATAAACAAATAAAGTAGTTAATTAATTGAAATAAAAAGTAGCCACGATTGATAAATGAAATGAATGTATTGGTTTTGAAGAAATTTACTCATGTTTTCAATAGGAATATTTTGAAATTTTCATTTATAGTATGCAAGCTAATTTTGTACATTTAATCTTTGCCTAAAAGGAGGGTGTAAAATTTTATTTTGAAGATGGTAAAGGGTGTCTCAAACACATATTATATTAATAAAGAAATTTCAGTTTTATTTTGTCTCATTATTGCAATGAACTGTTCTATTTGAAGATATTAATTTGACTCTTGAATAGCTAGCTGAATCAAATCAAAATCGATTTATTCGTTTATGAACAACAGTTTTTTGCACACTCTTTCACAAACACACACATATATAATATGTGTGTGTGTGTGTTTGCTATCAAATTTGCTACTTCAATAAAATTTAATGTAAATTCAGAATAATTAGAAACAGTATTGTAGTTTTTGTTTACTTTATTTGGGAAATAAATAGGGAATTAATATAAACTATAAAAATGGTGTTTTATTATTTGTTAAACTTTCCTTTAAACTGTTCTTACATTAAGTAAAGCATGTCTGATTTATTTATGAAATTTTAAATATTACATGTTGCTTATTTTTATTACTCTTTTATTTTCATTGTTTCATATTTTATGATTTTAGGCCATGTTGTCCTTGAAGAAGAAAAAGCGGCTTGAAACATTATTGAAAAAGAAAAGTATTGCTTTCGATAATATTGAAAATCTTTTGTGCCAATTAAAAAATACTGGAACTGAGAAAATGGTAAAAATAATAGTTTTAATATATGTTCTTATAAATATGATATTACATTGAAAAAAACATAAACAACATTTATTATTAATTCCTGTTGTTTGCATTAATACTAATGAATTAAAAGTGTTTTAACTCTTATTGATTATAGGAATAAAATATTTGATGTTATGCATTTTATTATTATTGTTATTGAAATTTATTTTTAAAAAATGTATGAGAAATAATTCATTCATTTTGAGGCATATTAAACAAATTGGAAGTATTATTTATGTTAAAACAATTTTTAGATGTCAGTTTCACTAAAAAAAAAAGTAGTTTCTGATTCTTAAAATTGAAATAATTCAGCTAATATTTACGTAACTTTTTGAATACTAAAGAGTATTATTTAAAAATATTTTCTGCTTCATTACACTTTTTTTTCTAAGGTATTGGAAGCATATCGTACAGGTGTGCAGGCTATGAAGAGAACAACTACTGGAGAATTAGACTTGGATAATATTGATGTAGTTATGTCTGATGTTCAAGGAGTAAGATATTTTCCTATTTTTGTTCTACATAAATTATTTTAATTTACTTCTATCATTAGATTTTAGTTAATGAAAGTAAGCATTTTTTCTCTTCTTTTTTATAAGATGTCATTAATTTTTTGCACAATTATTGTAAATATTTAATTGTATATGCCATTGCACATTTTAAACCTTAATATCACTTATGCTTTTCCCATTTATTGCAAGAGAGTTATATTTCCTTTCTAGTGTTCAACCAATCTCATTTCTATTGTTTTTTTTTCAGGTTTCTGTAACAATCTGTACAAATCTGTATTATTCCAAATTCTTAAACATGTGTTAGTAGACATGTGCTATTCAATAATTAGGTTTTAATATGCAAAATTAATTTCATATCTGATAGATTTTGAAACATTTTTTTTAAAATATTTATTTTCAAGACAGTTGAAGAATTTTGAAGAAAATAATTTTTTTATTTTGATATTTTACTAAATTAAAAAAAAAAAATGTAGATCAATTTTTTTCCTACCCCCAAAAAAATCTGAGGAAAAATAAAGTTTGCTTTATAGTTTTTTTAATTTTTGCTTTTAACATAATTAGATTAATTTTTAGATGTTTATGCAATGAATTTAGTTGGATAATGGGGATTAATAACCCTTTTATTTAATGTAAAATATCTGATGATTATGTTTTAAATTAAGCGAATTGTTCCCCTCCTTCTTTAAACTACTTTTTTGCAAACTAATTATTATTATTATTATTATCATTATTATTATTTTCAAAATAATTTAACTATTTTTATTCTGATCAAAGATTTATCTGTCACTCTTCTCCATATAAGTAGTAATATTTTTAAATTATTTATTGTTTGGGGAGGTGGAAAAAGTTTTATATTTTGTAATGTAAAACAGTTTCAGGTGGTGACTTCAATAAAACTTATTGTAAATTGTCAAAAATATATATTTAATTATTGTGAGAAATTTACACTTTGTTTTTTTGCTATGAAAAGCAAAATAATGACTGTGTGAACTCATATGAAAAGGAAACAAAAATGTTTGTTTAATTTGATTTCAATTCTTTTATGATTTTTTTGAATTATAAACTGTCTGTTAAATAATTTTTTTGGGTTAGTATGATTGGGTGCAGAATTTAGCATGTCTGACTTTAGAACTTCTAATTTCATACAGCATATAGAAAACATGGAATGCAGCTCTAATCATACCTTTATATAGTTTCAAGTCTGGTTGAAACTAGGTTGTGTGCAAGATTTTAGTTTAAGCAAATCTTTATCATTGAGAATCTTATATTAAAGTTATGGTTAATAATATAATTGGTGATTTAAAATTAAGATTCTTTTTTTTTATTATCATTATTTAGGTTTTGGATGATTACAATGAAGTCCAAAGTACTTTGTCTAAATCAGTAACAGTGGATGACAGTTTAGAAGAATTTGAAGAAGAATTGGAAAATCTCATTGCTGAAGATAAGAGTCCTGCAAAAGAAAAATCAAGGAAAGCATCTACTCCGAGAGTTAGTGATGATGAATTACTGAAAAGATTGGAAGCTCTCAGAGCTCCACCTGAAGGTAATTTTATTTTATAATCTTTTCTGTATTGCTGTAATTAATTTTTTACTATAAGTTTAGTTTTTTTTAAACAGCCTCTCAACTGATTATATTTAGCATGATTGATATCTAACGGTTGTTTACATATTTAATGTTGAAAGCAGATGTAAAAAAAAAGCACTTCATTTTTCATTCAGTTTCTTTTAAATTTATATCTTTTAGTTTTATGAAATTACAAATAATCATTCATTTAACTATTCATGTATATTTTTTTGAAAATATACATACTATTGGTAATTTTAGGCTGAGTTAGAAACATCACTTCTTCATTTTGATCAACATCTTTATTGAATATGCATTTTCCAACTTTTGTTTTTGTGTCAAACAATATAAATAGGCTTTTCTATGTTTAAATTGTCTGGTTTATCAAGGTATGAATGGAGCTTAGTGTGGATGAAAATTAGTTTTGGGTTGTAAACTTTGCATTTTATTTGCAGTTTTTTTAGAGTAGATTTTAGTTAAGGTTAATGTGCTGATGTCTATAATTTTAATTATATGTATTTATTCAAAGACTAATTCTAGGTTATGTATAGACAACTTTTTTCACCATGTTTTGAAATATTTTGCATTTAGCATTTCATTCATTTTAATTAGTGGATTGTTTTTATCTATCTGATTATGTTGAATAGTTTCGATATAAATATAGATGGAGATAATGAATAGTAAAGAATATTGTTTATAATGAAATTATTTAGAATATTTGATCTGTATAAGTTTTTATTTTTAATTTTTAATCATTCTGCTGATGTACATGAAATTTTCTACCACAGCTTTTGTTTCTTAATCTATGATGGTCAAATTTGACAGTTTTTTCACAAAATATTAGACAATTCTGATGAGTGCACTTCTAACTCTATATTGGTAGTATAATAGCCTGGAAAACAGTATTCTAGCCAACAAGCTGGAAATGAAAAAACAATTGTTACATAGGGGGAAAAAAGGCACATTTTAAAAGGAAATGATCCCATGAATTTTCAGTAACATAGTCATCAGTATGATCTTTTTATTATTTCACAAACTTTCCTTTTAAGCTTCAGTATTGATATTTATTTAATGCAATAATTGTATATTTGGTAAAAGTATAATTTTATCTTCTATAATCCCAAAATGTGTAGATTCAAAATACGTGATATTGTTTGTGTCTTAATAGCTGTAATTTTATGTGACTTTTGTCACAGAGAGTATTCTGCCTTATAGATAAACCTGCCTAGTAAATATTAAACTAAGATACGAGTCATTTCTTTAATTTGTACTGCATAATATTTCTGTGGGAAATATAATATATCTGTTAGAAAGCTAAATGCTTGCATCTTACCAAAACTGTTCTGATTCACTCTTCTATATCCAGTCGTAGATTTTTTTGTTGTTGTTCCCTTCAATAATGAATTACTAATTGAAATAATTTTTATTTAGGTTGATAAATCAATGCTTATTGATATGTGTAAATTTAAAAAAAAATTTAAAATCCTTAGAAATATATAAGCAAATTTTTCATAAATCATAGTTCATCATCATGTGTTAGAAGCACTGAAGGAAATTTATTGTTAAACTCATGTTCAACTTATTTTTTGTAGAGTTTAAACTTCTTTAATATTTATCAATAATTTAAAAATAGTTTTGAGGTTCAAATTAAGCAAATAAAATCTATGTAATTATGATATATATATAATAACTTTTATAAATAATCAGAAATTATTTAAATTCTTTATTTGTGTTAAAAAGTTTCTGTGCCATGCTGCTGAATATTAAGATATTCCTATTTGAAATGTCTGGTTTTCATTATGGCCTTCTTAAATTGATAACCTAGTTCAGTGAAGTCAACCCCCTTACAAACACTTAACCAATAATATATTGTTTCTTCTGTAAAAGATAGGGATATTTCTATTCTTAAAATTATGAAACCATTTGTTTTCCAAAATAATCCCTCTAGCAATTTTACAGATGGTTTATAAAAGTTTATGGCATTGTATACAAGCTGATGTTGTGATAAAGAAGTATGAATAGCATTATATATATAATATATATCATTGTTTATATGCATATTATGTTGTATTTATATATACAAGCATTTCAGTTTTGTTGCAAAACTAATAGTTTTTGAAGGAATTTTCTTGTGTTTAATTGTGCATTATTTTTTTACTTTTTTAGATATATCTCCTATAAAGAAGCCATCAACTGTAAAGAAGCCATTGAGAGCTCCTTAAATTACATGAAACTGTTTTGTATTATAGGTCTAGTTGCTTTTAAGTATCATACATATGAATCTTTGGAATGTTTTTAATGTAAATTATTTTTATACAGTTTTTATTGTCTTGTTTTTTTTATCACCTGATTGCAGTTTTAATTTCATTTTTTACGATTAATATACAATCACCATAAATGTAGCATATTTCATGTTCTATTAAAGTGAATTGTCAATCATATTTTCAAACAAACCTTTGTATATGTATGTATATATGTGTAGTGATAAAAGTGTAATTTAATCATGATAGAGAGAAAATAGCTTATGAGGATTTTGCATTTATTAAAAAAAGGAAATTTAATGCATTTGTAATATTATAATGTTGTCGAATTAATTATGATGTGTGAAGCTATAAATGCATTATATTTTAAATACATGTAAGATGTGCCCACAGATGTGTTCAAAATTTTTCCTTTTGTTCATTATATTTCACATTTATATTCAATGTGTTTTGAGGTTCCGTCCTACTTTGTACACACTATTCTGTCCTGTGTATTGTTCTCACTATTATTGAAAGAAAAATGGTAAATTGTCAATAAATATTTCAGTTAAGAGAATTTTGATTTTTTTTTTGCACACATTGCTCTTTGTTTTAAGAGCATTGCAATTTCAAACATGGCATCTCTTTTATTTTAAGAACTTTACTTGTGTAAAAACTATACTTGATTTTTCTTTATTATTATTATTATTATATAACCTAATAAAAAATGTTTTTAAAGTAGAAATTATTTGTAAAAGTTAAAACAGCTAAAATGTGTTGTGATATATAACATAAATATTTTTATTGATATTATAATGCTTAATTTCTTTATTTGATATATTTGACTCTCAGTAAAGAACAATTTTAAAAGAAGAGGGGATGTTGCAAAAAAGAAGAAAAAATTAACTTTAATTAGTCGTTTAGTTGTTCCATCAACTTAAATAAATTCTGTAATTGGATATGAAAACTCATTGATTGAAAACTTTTGCTTTAAATAATGATTTTTTTAAAACCTGCAGCTATGGCATGTATTTCTAAAATTATAGCTTTTACCCATCATAAATTTTAAAATTCTCATGGGAATTATATAATGGATATGACTTTGCTGTCTGCATTTTAAAAGTTAATTTAAGCCTAAGAACTTCATATGTTGAAAAACAAACCAATTCTTAATAGTATATTTAATTTTAGTTTTTAAAAATTTTGGGTACACTTACCATTAATCTCTTTTCATATATAAAGTGAAATATTATGAATAAAGTAATAAAAGTTCGAGGGGAAGGAATTTCTTAAAAATTCAAATAAATTCTTTCTTTCTTTCATGTTAAGTTTGTAATAATCGTCCATAAGTTTTTTTGTTTTGTTTTGTTTTGTTTTCTAGCAATAATTTTTTTATCGAACTTTTATTTTAATGTTGTGCCAATTTTTAGTTGAATGTTATGAAGGTTTTGGAATGAAAAAGTCTATAAACAACAACAACTGAAATGCTGTTTTGGAATCAATATATTTAGTTATATTACAGGAAAAAACAGCAGTGTTTTAAAAAAAGTTTTTTTTAAATCCATTTTTGTTTATTTTTGAAATTAAACTTTTTCTGTAATTCCCAAAAAACTTTTTAATAAATAAATAAAATAAACTTTTTAGAAACAAAGAAAAACATCCAAATTTTCATGTATATCAATGGGAGGGGATGGGATTGGACAAAAACAAAAGATAAAATATTTGTAGCAACACCGAAAATAATTTGAATTTCATTATTGTAAAAAAAAAATTTAAGTTCATTCAAATTTTCAGAAAACTTGCTCAAGTAAATTGGGTATTATTGGTAGTTAACAAATAAGGAATTAAAATTCCACTTTATTTCTAATTAATTTATGATATAAAAATACAGGAAACTAGCCAAAAGTGTTCATTTTCAATTCTCTAAACATATCAATGCTAAATTTTATATTGATGGTCTGTCTTGCTATTAACATCCATTCTCCTATATTATTAAAGTAGCTTTTTTTTATACTGCCTTAGATACTGAATCAATCCATCACATGAATCAATCATGTATGATTCGTATGACAGTTCTTCAGTATGCTGCACATATCGTTTTTGTCGAATCCTGGTGATTTGTTTCAAGCTGTACACTGAGTTATATCTGAATGAAATGCTTATGTGTGATGGAAATATGGGATTTTTTTAAACATAAATTTGTGTAATTTATGTTAGTATTTCAATAAGGACACTGATTTTGAACATTTATCTTTAACATATAATATTGTAAATGTCTGAAATTTTAATTTTGATTCTGGAAAATTGAAAATCTTATGGAAAAAAAATGATAAAAGCATTGAAATTATTTATAATAAAGTGTGTCATAAATATGTACTTCAGCCATTAAGTTTATATAAGTAAAGCTTCATCATAATTTCATGTATTGGGGTAAATTTACAACCATTTATTTGTTATTGAATAAATTTACTAACAAATGAGATGTATAAATGCTGCTGTGCATGTAATATGTTTTTATGTTTGTACTTAATCAAATAAATCACATGTGCACCATTCAGCCTTGAGAGTATAGAAGTCATGTGACAACTTATAATTTGCATTTATTAGATTTATGTAGTTAAATAAATCAGATATGATTAGTGAATGTTGCCTGCGTTTTCAGCTAATTAAAACAAAGAAAGATGCTAAAAAATTGACTTGTATACACATTGTTTCTAATTATGTGAATACAGCAGCATTTTTATATTTATAAAAAAATTATTCAAGCTATTTGAAAAATTCAGAATAAAAAACTAGACTGGGCAAAAATCCATTACTTTAGTTAATATTATATGTCATATGAAGAATAGTTATTTTTTGTTGTACACTTTTTATCTTTCATTATTATTTTTATCATTATTTGCTTTTGAAGAAATTATAATTAGTAAGTAAGTTAAATAAGCTGTGTTTCTTAGAGTTTTTTCCCCCGTTTTTAAATGTTTTATATGATGATAATTTCTGTATTTAAAACCCTGTGAATTCAAGTATTTTTCTCATAAATTAAAATGGTCAAAACTTACTCTCAATTGTTGTTTTATGCTGGTTTCCATTAGATTGTAATCCATTTGCGAATTATATTCTTTTTTTATATATTTGTAAAATTTCATCATACAGTGTTATCCATGTTGAAGTATTCTTAATATTTTTCATATTATTAAAAATTTTAAAAAGAATTCTTAAGCCATTTGTTAAACATATCTATTTCTTGCTTCATATAAGGCTTATTGATCACAAATCCTGTTAATTTTTAAACAAAATCTACACAATTTTATATTGTTATACTCAAATACCTTCAACATATTTAATATTTAATATACTATTAAAATTACAAAATAATTGAATAAATGAACTGGAAATTAGAGTATTTAAAGGGACTTTACTTATCATAATTACAATTTCTTCACAGATTGCTGAAATTAGTCCTTTGACACTTAATGATATAAGTGTTTATAAAACTAGGGTAAAAAATAGAATTAAATATAAAAAATTTTATTCTGATTCACCATTGCTTATATTTGTTGAATTCTAAAAATTATTGTTGCATTATTTAT
>JAPMOQ010030916.1:1165781-1299598 GCA_026543055.1 Argiope trifasciata
CCCTTTAAATTTTTTTTTTTTTTTTTTTTTTTTTTTTTTTTTTTTCCCTTGCTGTTTTAACAAGATCTGCATGTCTTTCATTGAAGTGTGTTGTCATGTAAACTAAGAGTAAGAATTTTTCAAGTAAAGACATTTTCAAACTTTAAATTATGAAAAAGTCTAGTCCAATATTCTGACTTAGCTATGTTCTGCTAAGTTAATAATTAATCTAATAAGTTAACCAGTTAAGGAAGAACATTTCTTCAGCTTTTTGCTCAATTTATTATTTAGTTGTTGTTTATTCAGTTTTTATTTCCATTTATTTTATCCATCCATTTTATTTTTTTGCTGCTGCAGATGAAATAATCTCGGAAATATCGTTTGGAATCTGAAATAGTTATCTTGTTTAATTAAGAATGATTTTTATTTTCTTGTCAGCAATTAATACATTTATTGAAACTGAAGGATGCATAAAGGGAAAGCATAAATAGTATTGGCACTATTTTTAATATTCTATTCTACAAACAGACATTTATTTTTGTGTATTCTTTTAGAATTGTTAAGCTTAGTGTTCTTTCAGAATGGTAATGAAATCGTTTCTTCGTTCAGAATTCTCAAGTTTAATGTTAAAAAATGTGATTAAAATATTTTCTTTTAAAATTGATTAAACATAGAAAATATATTTATGCCATAAAATCTTTAATATAGTTGAAAAGATAATTTTTTGAAAATTAGCGCAAAATTATTTATCCTATAATATTTTCGGAAGTTACTGGAAAAAAATGCTAAAATTTTATTAAATGTTTACTTAAAATTTCAAACCTACAGGAATGGTTCCTCTAAAACTTTCTCGCACAATCTCTAGTAACACTATTAAGACATGTATTGCATTTATATACAATTGCTACTAAATATTAACTCTAGCTAGAATTTAGCATCTTTACTGAATCTGTTGTCTCCTTGGCGAGTTATTTGGTGGTTAAACCATGGTAAATAGATGCAGTAAACAGATATGAAAATAGTTTTTATAGTTTAGTTTATTGTATTATGCCTATAACCTTCGTGTAAGTGCAAGATGTTGTCGAGATTTTATCGGAATCGGATGAGCGGTACGGCAGCGCATAAGAGACATAAGGCTAACATTCATTTTTATTTATATAGATAACAACAGTTTGGCTATTTATTTTTGTTCAGGCCAATGGTAATTTATTATTTTGCGTAGTTAGTTACCACTGTCTATCTTTTAGCTGTTTTTACAACATTAGATTATGAAGACAATTTTTCAATAAAACTTTTTCTTTGTTTATCATAAAATGAACTTGTTTCTTGTTTTTCCGTTTTCATACACAAATTATACAAAGTACTGTAATCATCAAAAAATTTAAACTGAGATTTTGATACATCCAAGTTTTAAGTCGCGAATCCGAAAACTAGGTTTTAAAATTATTTCTTGTCTGTGAATTCTGTAACTTAAAAATACTTTAAGTGAGATGAGTGAATTTGGATACATGGTCAAATCATAGGATTCTATTAAATTTTGAAACAAATTCCTTGCGTAGGACGTCTGTCTGTTTGGCCATCCAAAGATTTCTACATTTTTATCACGCTAATACTTCTAAGCTTGATGCAATTGGCATATTGCATGTGCAACACGAAAATCGTGCTAAAAATTGTACGAAGTAAATTACTGGACTCATAGTCGTCAAATTTGGCATGTGGTTGTTTCTTGAATAGTAGATGCTCACAAAGAAACTAATATTTAAAAAAAAAATTAGATTATAAATTAAAATTTAATTGAAATGCTGATGTTTATTATCTAAAATGCAGAAATATTATAGCTCAAAAATAGCTTTTATATCATTTAATTTTTTTCAAAAAAATATTTTCAATGTTACTTTTTAAAATTTTCTTATAAATTTTTCTTTGATTCCTGTAAGTTTCACAAAATACGTTAAGTATATTTTGCAAAAATGATTTTCATGATTTTTATTAAGTTTATGAATGTGCGCTATTATGATATTGGTACTAACATGAATTAAAATACGGTTTCAGCATCAAATATTTAAAGAAATTCTATTCTGTCTATGTTCTTGGATCGTAAAAATGTTTACAAAATGAAGATTCTTGAATACATGAAATATTTTCTGCGGTAAAGAATATTTATGATATATGGATTATCTTTTTAATAGCATATGGAGCATCATATTTGAGTTTCCCTTAGCACCTACTATTTGTTTGTAAGTGATAACTACATTTCACTTCCAAATTCGTACCATTGCTTTTTTTTAATCCCTTTTTTGTTTTGTTAAAAAAAACAGTACATTTTCCCAATCTCCGTAAAAGTTTCCAATATGCAATCACTCCTATACATCAGAACTTCCATGAATGATTATAAAGATACTATCTTGTGAATATGAGTTAATATTGCCGTAGTAGATGGTGTGGGTAAATCACACATTAATTAAAATCAAAGAAAACACTAGGTAATCCTAACTCGAGAATTTATTTCAGGAACTAAACCTTACATCTGTTTTTACCAACTAGACGAAATGACTCGAATCTTCCAGATTTAGAGAGATACAGGAATTATCAAAATATTCTAGAACAAACGTGAAATGACAGAAATTGAATCAATAGCAAAAACAATTTTTTGGCTAGTTACCTACAGTCAGATACAAACATCCTTCTAAATGCCGCTGCAAGTAACTGTCGCATTTAGTTCATAGCACTCTAACAGCCATTCAAATCGCACCAATGTAGAACAAGTTTTGTAGTAATATCATCCACAGTTTACTGCCTTAAATTTAAATAGACATTTCTCTCCCCTTATCAATTAATACATATAGATTATTTTATTATTAGTTCAATAAAAATTTAAAAACCCACTATTGGCAAAAAAAAAAAAAAAAAAAATTGTAATTTTCTAATAAATAAAAGTTTCCATCTCTACCTGCATTTTAAAAAAATATCTTGCAATATTTGGTTTATTTTAATCTAATTTAATTTTCAAATTTGGCATTCATTCGAGCATAAATTCATTTCGAACAAATTCATTTGGCATTCATTCGAACTTACATTTTCCCCCATTACTGTGGGCGAGAGCACCTGCTTGGCATTTACAAATGCAAAAATTGATGCGTGGGTACATTCAAATGGGAAATGTCACAACAAATATGTCAGAAAAAAATATAAGAGAACAAAATGTAAATTTTTTTTTAATACTTAAGCCCAAGAAATATTAGTTTATTATACTAAAAACAATTTGTTTTTAAATTTTATTTCCTCGTTTATTCTAAAAATACTTTTATACATTTTATGATAATTGCTTTATATTGAAAAGCCTCGAATAAAAAAGAATTTCCGTTTTATTTAAAATCACATCTTGAAAAATGTACCTTGATGACAATTGTCTGTCATTAACAAATCAACATAATAGTGACCCCAGTATTTTTTCGCATTCTTAGCATTAAGATTATTAACGTCTCTCCTTTTGTATAAAAATTATTGGTCATATAATATCTATTCTTAGAGATCTGCACATGAGCATTTTGTGACTCGTATTCTATTAAAGAAAATCATCTTTTATCAAGCGTTTGTAATCAGAATTTGACTCAATACATTTTCAATAACAAGAATACGTTCCAAATTGTATTGATTAAAGTCATTGTGTATTTGAATTATTTTCTTTAAGTATATACCAATGTACAAAGAGAGAGGTTATGAATCTTTTTGACGAATTGGGTTCAAAATTTGATGCGGATCTTCACTTTAAATGCTGAAATTATGTACTTAATTTTAATATACTCATTTAAATTTAGCTGTTTGCGTTTTTTAATTATCGTGTTTGACTCATATTCGCGTACTTTCAGAAGACACATTTCCTATCAGTAGATTTCGTTTACAATTTATAGAAAACTACAAATTTAGAACAAAGACTATTTATCAAATTTCAACAGACTAGCCGAAAATATATTTGAATTGTCGTGTTTTTAAACAAATGGACTAATAAAATTCCAAAAATGCATTTTTGGACGCATGAAGGTGTAAAATGAGAAAATAAGTAAAAATTGTGAAACCTTTTTTTAAAAAAAATTTAATGATTATCTACGAATTTTCTTTCTGCATTTTTCATATTCAAGAAAGTTAAAAGATAGCTTATTGATGATGTCATAATTAGGGTTGCATGCCTTTATTGTTGTCAGCAATTATTGGGATGTTTTAGAAAACTAATTTTATTTATATTTTAAATTAAGAAATTAAACAAAAGAATTGATTTATACTATGAGCTTCACCGAAACATTATGCTAGAGAGTTTCGAAGAGAGGGGAAGAATAGCTTTTTTTAGAAGCTTCGCGCGTCAATACGTGAGTGAGCAGCGCGATAACTACGTCACACACAGCCTCTATGGAGCCTGTAAATTACAGATATTTAATATGATTTATGATAGATGTATATGATTTATGATAGGTATATATGATTTATGATGGGCATTCAGAACAATGATTTCTCTGTGTCAAAATGTTTTATGCCAAAATGCAAGTATTAATAAAGCAGCGATAGTTGAAATTTACCAGTAATTAGCAATTCGTAAATACAAGTCTGTTAAGATTTAACAGACGCAACTCCATGTAGTATCTAGATGATATATCTGCTCAATAGCAATATTGTGAAGGCATTTCAATATAGATTTTATTTGTGAATTCAATATTATCATTTAATTTGTTTTCAAATAAGAATGAACCTTTGCAGCAACAACGTAGCTCAGTCTGAAACAATAATTCCACGTTCCAAGTACTTCGTTTTTATTGTACACGTTGCTGATTGCTTGAAGCGCCACATGTCAACAGTAATGTTAGTTAAATTTACAAATTTATGACAAAATTTCCTGATTTCCCAAGGCCGCAAGAAATACATTTCAACCGTATTCCGTCTTTTTTCCCCCCTTCCTTATTTCTTTTTCTTATTATTATTAGTTTTTCAAAATCCATTCGTCCTTTTCGGGACAGCCGATATATGTTATTATTATGATTATTATTAGTTAAATAGTAGTAAATTCTATGCAATCACTGATCACAAGTAAATAATCTTTAAGGCAATGCATTCATATGAAAGGTTTTCAATGAAATATAATTTTTTAATTTCTTGTTTTATTTTTTAAAAAACGAATATTTAAATATAAGCATATGATTCATTTTAACGATTAAGTTTAGGATTCTTTGATTGAAAGTGCTCTGCATTTTTTTTATCTATTAAAATGACTTTCTTTTTCACTGAAAATATTATTTTTATAGTTGTTCAGGTTTTTAAATTGATTTGCTATTTTTTTTATTCATTTAAGTTACTTACTCTACATTTATTAACTATGCAGTATTTTTAAAAATTGTCAATTACTAGAAAGAAATCCATTCTATCATTTGTAATTTTAAAGTTGTCATTGTTTCTTGTCGATTCTTTTTTTCTCCATAACTCTTATTTTTAAATAAATCGATTATTTTTGAAGGGGTGGGGGATCCTATCAGTTTAAATTAATCTCTCTGTAGTTTCTTTCACAGTCATTTTTAGAGAAGCTCGACATTATTTTTTCTCAGATTCGACGAGAATTGTTTCATGCAAGGTTTTCGTTGAGTCACTTCTTTTTCTATGCACTCATAATTTATTTAGAATGATATCTAAGATTTGTATAGCATATTTCTCCATTTATAATTCTTTTATGAAGCGTTGTTTAAATGACAGTTGCGTTTGAAAAAGAGGAATATAAAATTCCCAACACAAAATAATAAAACTAAGCGTTATTCGAACTTTATCTTATTATTTGAAAAAGTCTTTTTTTCTAAAACGCTCATGTAAAAATTGAAAGTTATTACACGTAAGAAAAATTTGTACAGAAGAATGAGATTATTTTGAAGCTTGAAAACGATACGAGTCTTTTTTCAAACAAGAGTACAGACATTTTTAATATTTAATTTTAAAAGTTATATATTTCATAACATTTATTCTATTGAAAAAAGTATATAAACCAAAAATAAAAAAACATACAAATAAATGCAAAAATAACTTTATTTTGCAATTCAAAAAGAATAATAAAACTAATTGTAATGATGTTAAAGCAGACCTATGGTGCATTTTTTTTCGGAAATGTATGTAGCTAGGATGCAAATATAAGTCTAAATATATCTTGCTCCTCCCTGAAAAAACTGACAGTTAATTGTAATATTATCACCTACATATAAATATTTTTGAGATCTATGTATTTAAGCGAAGAAAAATATAAATAATTAATCAGAAGGGGATACACATTGATAAAAACGCAGTGCTATGTCATGAAAGCGTTAAATGAGCTCATTTTATTCTAACAGTAAACTCTAGCTGTTATTGAATCTTAAAAAAATAATTTTGATAACATGTAATGTTTCGCATAAAAATTAAATCAGCATAATTGCAAAAATTATTGTACTTTACTGGCACGACAAGTTTACTTAGACATTCTTCTAGTTATGGAATTATATTAGATGGCAAAAATAATATCTTTGCTACAACGCTTATTTCCATACTACTCTAAAACAAATTTAATAAAGAGCCAATGCCGATTCTGATTTAAAATCGTGGTTTACATACACTGAAGAGTAGGTAGTATGCAAAAATAGAGATGTTTAACCAATCAGTATAACTCGATATGGTCGACTTTGCGTATGTAAGGCTGCAGATATCAGGGTGTTATTACATCGATTCTTGCTGTTACAATGACAGTTTATCATTTAAGTGATTTTCAACGAAAACATATCGTCAGCGCAAGAGAGATGGGGCACAGCTTTTCCGAACGATGAAATTTGGATTTTCCTTTATGACCACTTCAAGAATGTACCACGAATTTCAGGTTTTCGGTAAATCTTCAAATCTTTGACAGTAATGAGGCGGAAAAAAGGCATTGACAAGATAGGATCATCGACTTCTGGAAAGAAACTTTGCACGAGATAGTCGTTTTAAACTTCCTCAAATTGCTAAAAGTTCCAATGCAGACCCATCAATAAGTATAAGCGTACGCACTGTGCAATGAGCCCTAATTAATATGGGTTTCCGTAGCAACAGTCCATCTCGTGTACTGTTGTTGATTCAGCGAAGCAAAGCTCTGCTTCTTGCCTAGTCTCTCCAACACTCATTGGACTTTTAAAAATTGGATAAACGTTGTGTGGTAATGTTTCCGATTCTATCAGGCTGACGACCGTGTATGGCGGAGAAAAGAAAACCTCAAGAATCCACACATACCTCATTTCTGCGAAGAAGTGTTCCAGCTGATGTAAGCTTTGTGATGGCATGGGGCTAGTGAAGTTGGGCATGAAATGGGACCGTTGATAAGTCTAGAGTCAATCATGACTGGTCAATGTTACGTTAACATCATTTTTGATCACCGCGTCCATTCATGTCCTATGTGCATTCTGACAGACGTGCACAATTCCAACAGGATAATACCCTCCCCACCGCACACACAGATCTGCAGTAACTGCTGAGTTGGTCGAGAAGCGTTCTTCTAAATTTCGTTCTCTCACTTGGTCACTTAATTCTCCTGATATGAATAATATCTAATGTATCTGGGATGTTTTGAAACTTTCTATCCTTAATAGATTTCCATCACCTAGCACTCCCATGGCTTTTTTCACTACCCTGCAGGAATAATGGTGCTAACTGTCTACAAAATATCTTCACCATTTAGTTTAATTCGTGCCATGCCGTATTGCGGCACATCTGGATGCTCGTAGGGGCACTACACGATATTAAATTGGTGTACCGGTTTTTCTGGCAGTTCAGTGTAGGTAGATTTTTTTTAACTAGATTATCTATTTAGATAATAATGACATAAATATATTAAATAATAATTATAAACATTTATGTTCCATTTTTGAAGGTAAAAATAATTAACTAATTCCATGCAACTCCCTATTACTTGTCTTCTTATATTAACAGAATTTAATCAAATACTGAATTATAAAATTTTATGATTTATAATTAGATACAAATGTACTGAAAACAGATGGAGATTAATTTAAAATTGCAAGATAAAGTTTAGAATTTTTCACAGTTAAAATTTTATTAATGACATTTATTTAATAATCACGCGTATTATTCTTAAATTTTGTAATTTTTAAAAATATGTTTTTAAATTTTTATCATTAGATGATATTATTACCTGTAAATTCTAACTGTTTTCCTTGTTTCAACAATAATCGCACACTTTTCTTCCATTGTTGAAAGCTAAAAAAGAAATATATTGTTTAATGCCTGAGTACTTTATTAGATGAATTTAAAAAATGAAGGGTACCACACCTCAAATTTAGAAAACAGATGTTCCGTTTATTTATGTTTTTAATAACACTACTGTGTCATGTTGCCGGTTTTCATTAGAAAGGTTCATGTACATAGTAAAGAGAACAAAAGTTTGAACATGTAAAATTTAATGTCTATCAATCTGGTGGCATCAAAGACATGAGATTTAACTGATATTTAATGTAAACAATATTCTTGGTAAACTAGCTAGTCGCTATAAGTGACTAGTAAAATATTAAAATGAGCTATTGAACCGTTTCTCAGTCGCATTCTGTCATTTCTGTATTTTCAGAAAAATATCGTTGGATACGAAAATTTTCAGTAAGATGGTATAATTAAATTTAAGCTCTTATATTTAAACTGAAAACACTATTTATTCGGATAAGATTTTATAAACTGCACATTATGCTTATTAGCTGTATTTTGAAGGTAGGCGCTATTATTATTCGACAAGATTCTGACTCATAGAAGAGGAATTACAAATTGCTAGCTCTAAAGACGAAATGAAATTAAGAATTTAAATTAAATCAAGTTATGTTACAGTAAAATGCCTGTTGACGATTTGCGCAAATAACATAATAAGAACATAATTCTCAGTGAGAAATATTTTCTTCGACAGCAATCTGCGAAGAATTCCCCGTCACGTTTGAATATTCTTATTCATTAGTGTCATCGTCTGTGCTTTTAGATAATCGTTGACCAAGAAATGAAAAAAAGTTATCAAATTTTATTCTATATATTTTTTTTCACTAAGTAACCCACACACTGTAAATATTCTTGACGAAAGGAAAGAAAATATCTCTTGAATTCAATAATGCATAATTTTTAAACATACACAGCAGCTTTGTAGACGATATATACATTTAAAATTATTTGTGCTAAAGGCATTAAATGAGCAATTTAAATTCACTGGAGAACTGATTAGAAACTCAAACAGTGTAATTTAAATATCAATGCTTATATCCAATGCAATATACAGCATCCTATCCGCAATACCTGTATTAATTTAGTTTAACAGTGTAAAAACCATTAGTTTTCCACCTAAGTTTGAAATAGTTTTAGTTTAGAAGTATGGTAATCTTGGCAAAAGTTTTGCTAGACAATAAAATTAATCACAATTTCAGGATCTCTATGCAAATAAAATTTTATAAACATTTGTTGCTCTGGGGATAAAAATATTTTCATTGTAAGTACTTACAACATTTTAAGTTTCATAAAACATTTTTTACGCAAGAATCTTTTATTAATTTTTGTTTATATCCTCCCTTATCAAATAAATATTCGGTTAGCAGTTAAACTCTATTCAAGTCTCAGCTCAACTCTATTTTTCTCTATGCTTTAAATGACTTAGCACGTGCCTAGCTGCACTTGGGATTTCCTTTTTTTTTTTTTTTTCATCCATTGTCACAGGGATACCAAATCCGGGGTCTGAGGTATTAATTATAATGGAAAAAATATTAATAATTCGTTTTTGAAAGGAATTCAAATAAAATCTAGATAAAATTGAATCCAGGGAGTGCAGAGAAAGTGCACATAGTAAATAAAAAAAATTGTTGCTATCTGATTAGTTTATGTGACGTATTCATCTAAAGGTTGAGATTATTATATTTAAAACGTCGAGGTAGTGTTTTTTCTCTCGTTTGATACATAGAAAACAGCCTGTTACCCATTTAAGTAACAGGTCAAATTATTGCGTTTTATCTGTCAAGATAATGATTTGTCATTTCTCTCAAATGTATTTTACATTTTCTTATTAGTAACGTGGTTACTTTTTTAAAAAATTTACTATCCGATATTCTTTTACTAATCCTCTTTACACAAACAGTTCATTCTTTACATCCATCAGACATTCATCTTAGCCAATTAGAACAACTCGCTGATGTTGTTACTTATGGCACTTTGTTAAGTCTGTTGATGAAATCAGCGATTTAAACCGAGTTTGTCCAGTAGCTCTTTTGAGAGTAAAGGTCCTTGAGAGCCCTAGGGCAGAACCTAGGGCTAACTCACATGAAGATGACACACACTTGTAAAACTTTCAGCAAGGGCCACACACCACACAGAACGTAGGGTAAAGAAAAACTAGGACTTGAACCCGGGAAGCCCAGAAATTAAAAGAACTGGCGTTATTATTTGGATAAAAGGGAGGTGTTATTCAAACTTTCCCGTTAAAATGCAAAAGAGGCAACGAAATGTGTAGGAAAATTCGTGAACTGGTCGCTTTTCCAGAATTCTATAAGTTGTAGAAAATTCGTGAATAATCTTATTTTCCCTTTTATCCAAATAAATATGCAAGATTTAAAAAATTTTGCAATTTAAGAATTAATTTAATAATTCATAAAAGATTTTTATTCTGATTAGTTTTTATTAGTTAAATATATCAGCGTCTTTTGATTCACCGATTGTGAGCGAAGACTTTTTTAAACCTTTAATATAGTTGAGGATCTAACTGTTGCACAATGTATTTTGTCAAAAATCTGTATCGAAATGTAACAATTTAAAAAAAAACTCAGTTAGACGGGGAAAAAATGCAGTTTTATTTTCAAAAGATATATTTAGAGTTTATTTAGTATCAATGCATTCTTTAATATCCTGCTTATTATTTAAATAAAATAATTTTGATATAGTATCAATAATTAAATAAATATTAATTGCCAATATCAATTACAAAATTGTCCATTTTATCTTATACGTCTTTTTACGACCATTTTTGATTATTTGAACATTTGGATTAAGCAAATTTTTATTGTACTTCATTAGCTTAAAATGAACGAAATTGCATTACACTAAAATACATTCTTGCTAATCCACAGACCGAATTGGTTGGTTAGCGAATTATCCATGGATGTGAAATAGTTCTTTAAACTTTTCTATCATAAATAAAAATAATGTGTTTTAAAACACACGCAGAAATATAAAAACAAATGATCATTTATTATTTGTAGAAAGTGAACCAACAAATTTTTAAGTACAGCTGTATGTTGTTTCTTAAGTCATAATTGTAGGGATAGGCTTTTTATTAAAATAAAAATTTTACAAAATCCTTTTCTAATTTTTTGTTTCTAATTTCGATAATAATGTGGATTATTCGTCGAATCTTCTCTTCATTTCATGCAACCAATCCAAAGCAACACAGCCTATTGCTCAATATTGTGTGATAATATATAACATTACTCAATATTGAGCAACAATTTACAATATTATTTTATACCATACGTTATTTTCCAATATATGTGTTCTACTAGGAATTTTTTTTTCAAAGTTGATTATAATTCATATTAAAAGTATTGAAAGCAAACGTTTTTATGAATTTTCAGCTATAAATAATTTAACGAAAACATCTTATGTAATAAACTGAATTTCAATGCGTTGTTACTTTCACACAAAATTTGGATCTAATGGTTATGAGTAAGAATCAGTTTTCCTTTTTGGATTTTATCCTGAAACAAAGACGTTGTGTTCTTAATTATCCTCAAGAATTTTCATCTCGTGTTAACTAAGAAAAGATTTTCAATGTAATGAAAACCTATATTTTTATGCATTGGACAAATTTAATATATGATGGGAAATGGTATTAACGCATAACATTGGTGGGTTATTGAAAATTACTATTTTTATTGAATTTATGCCTTTACTTAACTCAAAAACTTTATTATGATAACTGTTATCTTGTTTTCAAAAAATAGATTTATTGTTTATTTACTAATAATATGCTCTTTAATTAATCTACTTAAAGTAATTGAAAAATATATAAAATAAATAATTTGATGAATTCAATTAATTATTAGTGCCATTATCACTTTCAAAAATGTCGTTTTATCTTACTCTACTTCTTTTTCTACTCATTTTTTTCTTTATCGAATATTTAGATAAATAAATCTTTTATTTTATTCCATCCGCTTAAAATTAATGAAGTTCCATTGCACTGCAATAAATTGTTCATTATTCGCATAATGATAGTTTGCTTTCCGGATTATCTATGGATGTCATGTAGCTGTTAAAGATTTTCTATAATACATAAGAAAAAAAAGTGTTTTAAAATACACGCAAAAAAGATAAAAACAAATGACCAAACACTTTTTTTGTTTGTAAAAAACAATTATTACATCTAATAAAATGTAATAAAAATTTTATTGCTTCTTAAGTTTTAATTATATGTATAAGCTCCCTATTAAATAAAAACTTTACAAAAGTGTTTCCGAACTGATTTGTGTTCTGTTTTTGATCGTATCGGGGATTATTCACTGAATATTTTAATCTTCTTCCATGTTATCCAATTTCTAGGATAATAGAAATTTATTCTTTTTCAAAACTTATTATAATTCATGCTCAAATTATAGAATTCGATTGCCTTTCTGGATTTGCAAATGAAACTAATTTGACAACAACATCCGCAATAAATTAAATATTATTTTTCTAAAATTTTGTTTAAAGAGAAAGCTAATATGTTTTTGCTTCAGCATAAAATTTTCATATATTATTCGACCCCAACAAGGTTTATGTGTAAGTTTTAAAACGACCTTTCATCTCCGGTTTATAGCAAAGCTATCTTTTCAATCGTGATTTTCCTTTTCCAAAGGTTGCTTAAGTGTACCTTACAAAATAGCGTTTATTAAACATCTATTTTTCTCTAAATGAGGCTTATCACCTCTATTCATTGAATGAACTCCAATTTTTCAATTCAATGTAAACAAACAAGTGCATAGAGTTTATTTAAGCTTAAATTGAATTAAAATAAATTTTATAACAATAGTGAGTACGAAAACAGGTAGCATAGCTGTAATACCCATTCTTTGCAAATTCTTCAATTGGGTATGTTTGATTTGTGCAAACACCATAAAGCTTCTCATGTATTAAATACACAGCGGGATAAAATAGAGTCAGTTCTCTTTCCAATGTCTTAATTTATTAGTATAAATTGCCAAAACGATGAAATGAATGTTTCTCATGTGTGTGCGATGAATAAAACGTTACGGGAGGAAACAAAAGACACGGTATAATGGTCCATGCAATATTTCGACAAAACTGCAGAGTATATTAAATTATATCTTTAATGTTTATATTCTACAGAAATGCTCAGCAATGGTAAGCAAGTGGATTTATAAAATAAAAGCCACTTTAAAGAAAGGAAATGTTTTGGAAATTATTTCTTTGTGCAATATATTTATTCTTTATTGTAAGTCAATTCTTTTCATGTTTGTGAACAGCCAACTTCGAAGAACTGCTAGTTTGAAAGCCAACATAATTGGCGTTTTCATAAACAGCTTTCCTATGCGATATTAACTTGTTTCATCTTTCATAATTTTTCATGAAAGTTTATGTCTAAAATTGTGATTTAACTTGTAGCATTGGATTCACTTATTGTATTGTGATTAATGTCACTTTACAAATCCGCTAACAGTTATCTGTCAGCGATTTAAGACAAGTGAGCGTCTATTTTTTTTTTTTCAGTAACGCTTAGAGGATCTAGAAATGACTAAGTTACTTCATGGGTCACATTCGTTTGCGAACTGGGACACCCAGATCACGACAAAGACTCGCTAACCCTATGTCAAGACGCCGGCAAGATTCATTTATTTATAAATTATACATAAACTTTAATGATATGCAAAGCTTATTTTGTCACCGAAGAAAAGTGCAAAATTAGCCATGATTTTGGATATGTTAATGAGGTACTGATAATTGTAATTTAATCATTCTGTGCTCTTTGCTGAAATACGAAAATAAATATGTGTGTCTGAAAAGGAAATCAATATGAAATACTGGAATATATCAATCATTTTTCAAAAATGCACAATAAGAAAAGCTCGCCCATCAGTTGGTAATATTAAAGTTGTTTCTTATGGCACTTGTTATAGAGTCGCCGGCTGACGAAGTCAGCATTTTTTAAGCCGGGAGAGCGTCTTTTGTTCTCAATAGCGCCCTTCCCCTAGATCCAAAAGTTTGGCTTAGGTACTCATGCTTCACAACCCTTTTTGTGAAGCGAACTTCATTCGTGGTTTTCATTCACTCATCCACAAATCGTAATTTAGACCTGAATCAAAGAACGATCACTTCTGAACCAGTACTCCCGGTGGTATCGCAGACTTTTTTGGTCATGGCATATTTATACTTGCATTCTACATTTAACTGTAAGTCATAATTATTAAGAAGGAATTAAATGTTCCAGACTATTTTTAAAATTTATTTGTGTTAGTAGAAATGGAAATTTAATGGTATGTGTTAATAAATTAGAGTTTAAGAATTCATTATATAAAAAAAATTTCAAATTAAATTACTTTTATTTATACTAATTCCAAAAATTTGGAATGAAATTTATTTGTAATTCATAACAATACATGGCAAAGCTTACTTTTTGTCTTTAATAGTATGTGTAATTCAAATTAAAACAAAAAATAATTGAAAACATTTTCGTTGTATTCATTTCATATAATAATCAGATGTGAAAATTTTAGAAATGAAAAGCTACTTTATTCACAGCGGTCCGTTACATAAATCCATGATAATTTATTGATCAGTTTTGAAGTTACATCACATCGATGGGAAAATTTCTAGAATGAACAACCGAAACACTTTAGAGGAGACCAAGGGCTGAACACAAGACAATAGAATCGTGTGTTAATCTACGATAAAAGACAGGAAAAGTATGCGATATGCAGAGACACAATCGGGCTTGGGCTTACGTCAGACGAATCTTCACTTCTTGTTCTGAAAAAGAAAAAGAAGATCAATTAGTATTAAAGAATTTTTGAAAAGTACAACAAATTTCGTAAATAATACATTCCTGATAATCGACTTTTTTTCCCTTTTTCACTCAACGTTTGAATGAATAAATTGATGCATTGTTTTATTCCAAAATGTTGTTAAAAAAGTACTAAACAGAAATAAAAAAGAGGGTTTTTTTAACCACACAAAAAACAGTGATAGTAGTCCTTCCGAAATTTTATCGTATATTCAAAAGCTGAACTGTTTTGATGATTACAATTCTTTCTTCTTGTATATTTCGTAAATGAGAAAGTTGATTAACCTGTAAAAATAGAATCTGAAATATGCAGGTTGTCAACGTATAAATTTTCCCTTTACATAGGCGATAGTTGTCAAAATGCTATTGATTTTTAAAATAAAAAGTGCCACACTTAAAACGCTTACTTGAGGAGCACCTTCCTCTTGGATGAAGAAGTCTGAAAATTCGGACTGCATTTTAATTTGAAATTTTCTCAGTTTAAAAAAATTCCTTATAAAAATAAGCAGGTTTCAGCGATTCATTAAACAGATGAGAAAATCGATTGAACATCAACCCAAAAGGCTTTTTGAATATTTTTTATTAACTATAATGGGCATACATATACAATTATATTTTGATTAGCAACAAGGACAAACTTTTAAATACAGTCAATTTTTACTAATCAAAATATAATTGTATATATAAGCCCATTATAGTTAATGAAAAATATTCAAAAAGCCTTTTGGATTGATGTTCACTCGATTTTCTCATCTGTTTAATGAGTCGCTGAAAACTGCTTATTTTTTAAGGAATTTTTCTAAACTGAGAAAATTTCAAGTTAAAAGGCAGTCCGAATTTTCAGACTTCTTCACCCAAGAGGAAGATGTTCCTCAAGGTAGCGTTTTATGTGTGGCACTTTTTATTTTAAAAATCAATAGCTTTTTAAGACAACTATCGCCGACTGTGAAGGGGGGCCATTTATATGTTGACGATATGTACATTGCATTTAAGGGGGTATATATGAATGTTATACAAAGACCGTTATTGATTGCAGTTAATAGAATCATGCGATGGCGCAATATTAATGGTTTTAATGTTTCTACATAAAAAACTGCGGGTATTCCCTTTCACAGCAAAAAAATTTACACTCTTGGATTATTGGGTATAATTTTCGACAAAAAACTGACTTTTCTCCCTTATGTAAAATTATTATGAAAAAATGATAAAATCTCTGAATATCTTAAAAGTCTTGTCATCTACAGCTTGGGGGGAGGATAGAGTCTCTTTCATTAAAATATATAAAGCCACTGTACTCTCTAAGTTAGATTACGGCAACGAAACTTATGGATCTGCAAGGAAAAGAGTTTTTAAAAAAACTGAACTCTGTTCATCTCACAACACTCAGACTTTCTTCCAGAGCTTTTAGGACATTCCCTGTGTAAAGTCTTTATATCGAATGTAATGAGCCTTCCCTCGATGCTGTGACGAATGCTGTCTTTTAACTATTATTTTAGAATTCAGTCAAACATGAATAACCCTTTTTATTATTTTAAACTTCGCACTTGAATTCCACAGCTGGTAAATCGCTTTCACCTTGGATAAATCCTAATATAAAATTTTTTAACTTGTTCAAAATTTTAATAAATCTCAGGCATCAGAAATTATTTATCAACAAATTTTTCTTGAACACAGACAGCAATACAAAGATTTTCTTCCAATTTATACCGATGGATCGAAATAGTCATTTCTCTTACACATCATTTCTTTTGTTAAATTTTTTCCGTAGAAATCACTGCGACTTAATATGCATCAGAAGAAATTTCTGAGAGACGGGAAAAAAGTTTTTACAATCACTAAAATTGTTTTTACCTTCATTCTCATAATCATCCTTTGGTTTTCAAAATTCTAGATATTTTTAACAAACTGATTTCCATGGATTTTACTATTTTATTCTGTTGGATACCCTCTCATGTAGGAATTCTGGTCAATGAGGTGGCATACAAGGCAGCTGAATCGGTAAGTATTCCAACAATCTCATTTATTTCTGTAGGCGACATGAATAAGAACACTAAAATGCTCCTCTATTCCGTATGGTAAACTCAGTGGGACCTTGAAACTGACAATAAACCGCATACTATTAAAATCATATACTATCGTGTTCTTCATTACTGAATCGAAAAGCAGACACGATATTAACCCGTTTACGTATTGGGCGTACTAGATTCACCCATCTCCATTTGTTGCTAGGTAAAAAACTACCTCTTTGTTCTCATTGTGATTGTCAACTGTCTGTGTAACATATATTATCAGATTGCCCAAATTTTAATGCTCAGCGTGTGCACTTTTTTCCAAAAACGAATACTTCATTACTTGGTAGCACACCACAAGCTCAAATTTTTGCATTTTTTAAATCAATAGATTTTTATCAACATATTTAAGTATTCATTGTCTTTTTTAAAAGTTTAAATGTTGTTTTCATAACTGAAATGTTATATTCTAATCCTGAAAAAATATATACAGTTTGGTGCAGCATAATAAATTTCATGGTTCTTCTGCTAATAAAATTTTTAAAAAGCCAAATTTAAGGAAGAAATTAATTTGTTTGTCTGCTATATGTTTGTTTGTTACCTATATTAGGCTTGCGTGAGTCGGATATTTTACATTTTTAATAACTGAATTAATTATAAAAGAAGAAGCAAATTAAAAATTTTCCTGCTTTTATAAAGCACAATGTCTATTTAATTGTGATGTTGTTTAATGTCCATCTAGAAATGTCAAAATTAATCACAATGAAATTGTTATATTTTTGTTTCCGATATTGATATTTTTAATCGAACTTTTCCATTGAGATGTATGAAGTAAAAAAAAAGTAAATATTTTTGCTGAATGCATGAATTTATCCAATAAGAAATGTTTCAGATTCAAACATTCCATCCATAAAGATATTAAAGACATTTAAAAGTGAAATACATGGTTATAATATTTTCTATTTTATGTTCTTCAAAAAAGGACTAGACGTTATATATGAATGAGAAAGAATATTTTGAAATGAATGGAAATTAGGGAACGTGAAGATGTACTTTAACGTCAAGAAAAACGATTCAAAGTTCAAAAATACGTCTTTGTTTAACAGAAAAATATTCCCACAAGCTTTAAAAAGATTTTTCGGTTTTAAATATTAATGTCCCTGGTTGACTCAAAAGAACTGAAGTCTTCTTTCGATTTCGGGTAGAGGATTTATGAATCATTTGGAATACATTAGGATAATGTTTTTGTAGATTCACGAAACTAGAATTTGAATCTCTTGAATTACAAAGATAACCCATTTTCTTTACTGTATTTGAAATGTTTTTGGTGCATGTTTTGTAAGTTGATTTAAAACTTAAATTATTTGAAAACATTGTTCTTATTAGCTGAATACGATGACACTTGAAATAAATGGAATTATTTAAAGGCATTGAAAATATAACTTTTGGTTTCCAATCTGACGCATAGAATGGGGTTGATTCACATTACAGCATAATCACACGCAATCCTATAGGAAAAACGAGCCTATACCGACTTACTTAATAACGCTCTGCATTGAATATTTTACTGATGATATAATAACATAAAATTCCATCCGATAAGGAAAAAAATGTTGCTCTCTCTAAGCAGCCATCTTTAAAAACTATTGTGGAAACTTTCTCGTTTCTGAGTACATTAGACGCTACTGCTCGAAACCAAAGCTTTAGAAATCATAATTTAAAACCTTAAATCATTCATATATTTTTTGTAAATTATCTCTATTAATATGAATCTAACTTTGTTGTAAAATATTTATTTTTTATACAAGCAAATCGTAATTAAAGCTTACATGGTTAGAGCTTAACTACGAAGAAAGTAATTTTACAAAAACAGTGCCAGTTTATAAACATATAATTAGTTCTTAATATTTACACTAAATTTTAATTGGCATCTCCTATCTTTTATTAAAACACTTTTTTGTGAAAATACTTAATGCAAGTCGCATACTGATTATATATGAATATTTATCAAGCTTGACTGCATATGAACTGGTCATTTAAATATGAAAAAAAAAACTTATGAAAACACTAGGTTTAACATGCTATTCAAAACAATCTACTATATTACGTTACATATTTTACAGTTTATCTAACATTACTTATATTTTTGAACTTACATTCAGTTTTATTGTGGTGGAATCATATCCGTATAACGCCATATGACATTGTTAGCATGAGAGCAGATAGAAAAAGTCTGCAATAGTTAATTAATTTAAAAACTGCTTAGTGTGTGTATAAAACCAAGTTTTTTTTGGGAAAGACATCTATACAGATAGTCTTTAAAAAATAAATATAAATTCATAAGTAAAAAAATAAAGCAAAAAAAGCACCCTAATAAATACAGTGCCTCGAGCCAACATTACAAGCGGCATTCATTTTGTTTTGATTACCATACTGCACGGCCCCCACTTGGGAGTGGAAGTTAAATATACATTTTTTAATAGTTAATTATAAAAAAATTGTATGTCAAGTTGCATTTTTTCAGGAAAGACATCTATGACGCTAATATTAAAAGGCAAAATGTTTTCTAAATGCTTAATTTTATCCAAATCATTGGAATCATTTCTGAGATCCACGAAATAAATTCTATATATAAACAAGAATTGCTCGTTTAAAGTTGCAAGAGTTTTGTTTTACAGTTCAAATTCAATTTGTAGTGTTAATTTGCTCTTGGTGACGAAAGAGCGATCTATTTTAGTTTCAGAAATGAACTATTCTGCTGCGAACAAAGCATAATAAATACTTTTTCTAGTAATAATCATAATTTATAAAAATTTCCCGAAACTTCGTATATGGATATTAATAACAGAACCAAATATTTTTCTTCCAAACCGAAGTTACCATTAACAAAAAACGCGGTTACATCATTTTGTCCCATCAATCTCTTATTTCTTTAACTTGTCTTTTTACATATTATCTCCTGCAATCTTATTTGACACATGTATTCATTATTCTTTGACACATTTTTGTAATAAGCTTTTCTTATATTTCTTGCTGTAGTAGTTGCATCATTCTTATCCTCACTTTCTATCACCGAAATTTATTCCAATTCAGGATTTTATTTAGACTATTCTATTCGCCCTATTACTCTATTCCCCTTTATTTGAATCTAATTTCTAATTTGCCAAACATCCTGTTTATTTTATTGCATGAGGAAACATGCATTTCTGTTAAATCATTGAAAGATGAAAGGAACTACACTCGACTGAATAGATTGTTAAGTGAACAGTGTGATTTTTTTAATTTCTGATAGCTTCTAGTAAATATGAATTTTAATTTTTATCGAATATCGGACAGAATGATAAAATAATTTATTAATAGCATCCAGTTTTGCACTTTTATAGGGAACAAGATTTTGAAACCCTGCTATGAATTAACTTTTTTAAATGTCAGATTTCTATTGTTTTAAATAACAGGATGTTATTGTTATGCTAGTTTAATATCGGAAAAAATTAGTAACACAAACATAATTTTAAACAAAAGAAATTCACTTTTGAGTTAGTAGCATCCGGGTGATAATGAATAAAGAATTTTTACGTTGAAATTAATTCTAAAGACTGATTAGTTCAATCCATTGTTCCAGGAACTTTGTTGTAACTATATATTTTCGAAAACATACTCTTCTATTGTTAGAATGTAATCGGTCTAAGAAAGTAGTAATTGTTTTTAAAGCTATAATTTTCTGAAATTTTGCATATATTCATCATAATGGATAGCTAATAAATAATTTTAAAGGAGTTAAGTCGCGAAGATGTGCTTCTCTCTTTTTTTAAATCCAAAACAGAAAATATTGAAGATTTAATATTACCAATCTACTTCAGCTGAATTTCAATTAGCTAAAGTATTATTAAACGATGAATATATAACTGAAGTAATAAGTTAATAGGAAGAAAAAGACCAATATTTTCTTTTTATTTTAAAATATGATCTCTAATACAGAAAAAATTGAGCATATCAATATATGCATGTTGAGCATATCTTGTAAAGTTAATAAGATCGAATTAATTTTTCTAATCTTCTATATTAATTTAACCCATATGAACTTCATTATAAAATGTTTTCTTATTTCTTCATCCAATTTTCACTTTTTATTTAATTAATTATACACGTGCTCTAGAAAATTGATCACTTCAGCGTTTTCTCACGCTTCAAGTGAAGGGATAAAAATTTTAATGCTTACAGTAATCTTTTTTAAATACTTAAATTTCTCTTTCCTAAGTTTACACGTGTCAAAGAAATTCCTTTCAAAATCTCATAGTAAAATCACTGAAGGGAAAAATTTTGGTCAATTTTGCACTTTTGCCAAGATGTAGACAACCTTTTATCTGTATAAATTATGCCTCTAAAAATGGAATAAAACGAGTAGGTGTGTTTACAAGTGTGTGTCTCTATACATAATGATGACAATGAACTGGAATATTGTATAAAATATTTCAAAATTTTAGACCAGGAGCCTTATACGCTTAATTTTTCTAGAAAAATCAGTTTATTTTAAAATAAATGTAAATTCCTTTTAATTTCAAAATACCCTAATGTTCTACGCATGTTTTATGGACCATAGCATGATGTTTTTATATACTCTGTTAAATAAATAAAAATAAAATTTTGTGAATAGTTACAAAATTGTTATATTTTGTAACTATTCAAACAAAATAATCTCAAAACAAAGGGACTTCAGTTTCCTTTGTTATTGACAGACATACTAATCTAAAATTCCAATTTCATTTTTTACGACATTATCACTCATACTCTAGTGGGAGGATTTATACAATGCTATTTCGAAATATAAATAATATAATGAAATGAATATTTTTGTCTGGGTGGCTATCAAGAGAAAAAACTACAAAGTAATTTTTTACCGTTATTGCAAATTTATATCTTACTTGAAACTATAATAAAATATACGTATGAAAAAAAAATGCTATAAATTCCTTCTGGTTTGGTAAAGGTTTTTTTATGTTTTTTAAAATTGGTATTTACATTAATAAGTACACAGTATGGCATTTTTTAGCTTTATTTATTTATTTATCTAAAAATTGAAATTACAATCTGAGAAACCAAAATATTTTAAATATTTAAATAACTTTTGGAATTTTGCATTATTAATTTGGTACAATACTGTTTGCAAATAAAAATGAATACTTCCCCCCCACCCCAAAAAATAGTGTTTCAACAACTGAGACTAAGTTTTAACTTTTTATGCACACTTTGATTTTTTTATTACAGTGTTCAGATGTACATTTTTTTAGTTTTGTCTTTGATTACAAATTCTGATTTCAATCAAAATATTTTTTCCCTTATTTAGTAGGCAAAAAAACATTCAGCTCAACGATATCTCATACATTATGAAGAACCTGAAATTGAAATGGAGATGCTGTTTCTGACTTACAGTATCGACTATCAAATACAAATGTTTGTTTCATTTGACTAAAAGCTCCGAAATCATATGCTTTCAGAAGAAACCTTCACGTAATTTGAAAAGTTTTATTTTGAAATAAATAAATTGAAGAAAATGCATAGAACGACTACAGGCAATAAAATGAATTCATGAATAATAATGTATTTTCTTCTCTGTAAACACGGAAGCAGCCATTTATCAATTAAGTTAAACAACATGGTTTAAGATTCTTTATTCGAACAAATCAAACAATTTTTTTCTCCTGAGATTTCTAGTTGTTTCTCTCAAAATAAAATTGGATATGATAGATGATTTCAAAATGTGAAATGCATATTGTTCAATACATTCAGGTAACAGGAAACAACAAGCTAGATTTGGAAACAATAAATATTCAAAAAAGTTACGGTATATAAAATATTGAGTCGTCTAGAATAGACCGTTATCGTAAATGCAATTCTGATAAATGTTTGATTTGTAAAAAGAGCAAACAAAAAAAAGATAACAAATTGTGAATGTGGTTCGTGGAACTTTTTTTACTTTCTCGCTTATTATGTATAAAGATTATATTGCATTCGTCAAAATATTCTCATTCGCGATTTTAATGTATTCCCACATTTCAAATTGTCCTGAGACAGAAAAATATTTTTTGGCATTTTGTCACAAAATTCTCAAGCGATAATTCAAAAACATTTAAACTAGATGGATAGAATTTGGTATATGGACCAAATTTCAAAAGAAATCCAGTAAGAAATATGTTCAGCTGGTTGTTTGAGTTTAATGGAGTTCGATAGTTACAACAGGAAGAAAAAGATAGGCAGATAAATCTTGGCGAATAGACATAGAATCCAAAATAAAAAATTTTATCAGATTTTGTGTTAAATCTATTGAACAGTTGAGTATCTGTTAGTCTATACCTATGCAAGCATGTAAATGTTTCATGTTTGCGAAATTGCTTCAAAGTGAGAATGCTTCAATCATTGAAATTATGTTATCTTATTGCTGCAATTTTAATTCCTAGACAGGTTTTAATACCAATCAGTCATCAAAAAAGGGTTCAAAATAAATAGCATCACTTAGATTCAGAAAATGCTAGATTCATGCCAAAGATCTGAGATGTAAAATATTCGCAACTTTACCAAAAGTGAAGAATTTTATGAAAATGGAAGATACAAAATTTTTTAAGAGTACATGAGTAAGTGATAGGGAAACCATTCTCGCAGATTACTTTTTCGTTTACAAAGTAAAAGAAATTATTGCAATTATCAAAACTTCCCTGATTTAAAACAAATAAAAAAATTATTTCCGTTATGTCTATCTATGACAAAGATAACTCAAAAATTCTTTGATTTTGACAGAAGAAAGTTAATATTCGGTTTTACACCAAAATTTTAATTTTCTATCAAAGTTCGAGAGAAATCCAATGAAGAATCCTTATGATAACACAAATCCATAGAAAATATCAGTTTGTAAAGGAAAACGATAACTAAAAATTCACAATTCTTTCTATAACCATGGAAGATAAGCAACAAAAAGGTCAAGCAATTACTTAAAGCAAGTAACTAATTTCATGCTATTATTTGTATTTAGGATATGCAAACATATCTTGGAACTTTCAATAGAGCACTTTAAACGTAATAATAAACAATTAATTTAAGACACTAACTTTTAAAAAATTAATTCTAAAGATACTCAATCGAAATACTTTATGTTGATAATATTAGTATACGGCGAATAGCTTAAGACGCATATCTGAATTCAATACAAATCGGATAAAAGAATTATAAACTAGATCTGAAGAGTTCGCGCAAGTGTAGTTGGGTGTATTCAAATTAGTCCATCTTAAAAAATTAGGAAAGGAACGTCTATCAAAGTTCGAAAGAACAGGCTTAATTCGTTATAATGTTCGTTTAATGAAATATAACGCCCAGGCATTTTCCTTCCTTATAACATAGAGTTTGTCAACAATGATCCATAGGAAAATAAGTGCAGCAGACGAAGCATGAAGTAAAATAAAGTGCCGCATTCGAGCCAGTTATACAAGATCTCGAATAACAATTTCAACTCGTTTTCATTCAAATTACAATTTCAGCAGTTTGTTTCATCGAGTTGCTGTTCGGACTTTCAGCGTCAGTTAACTCTTTTTACCTATGGTTCATCTTCTAAAAGTTACTACATTTTGTAATTCCAATTGCTCCTGGAATAAACTTTTGCTGCTACCTTCATTTTAATTTATCTTTTCAATTATTCCTGTTTTTAATAAAGAATTTATTACTTATCCTGTGAACAAAATTTTTTACTGAGGATTGAGTTTTGGATTCGGATACGACCTAATCTATTCACAACTGGTGACTCTTGTTGTTGGATTGGATTAGTTTCCAACCCCAATTTAGTGAAACCACACAAGACTATTCTGTCTCGCCTACTCATAAGGCATCGGATTTAATCTGAATGAACGGATCACTTAGACAGAAATGGAGTGAACAAAGGTTTCGTCCTTATTGCCATTACTGACCACCGTATAACCCTTTCTGTGGGAAGCACGTTCCATCATCAGTAGAAGATAGCTGATCTTCATCGTTTCTGTATCCACCCGGGTGCCGAGAACCAACCATCGTGACTGAAGCGTCTCCTTTTCATTATCTGAGGTGCCCCCATGTGAGAAGGAACTACTCCGACCAGCCGGTAAACACAGATAAACTGGAATAACCGCACCACTGCTATAGCAACACTGATGGAAACTGTGATTAAATCTTAAGAGTCATCACCTGCCAAGGCGCAACCCTTCCCTAAGGAAGTATGTCTCGTCATCGATGGGGCGAGATAGACCTTCACCTTTTTGCGTACTCATAAGAATAGCTAGAAACAACCACCATGATGGAAGCTTCTCATTATGAATTGAGAGGTAATCCCCCTTTGAGGGCAGTTCACTTATAGAGGTAATATGTCTACACAAATCAAGTATTATTATTATCTATTTGAGGTCTTGATAGCTGACCTTCTACTGCAGACATGATGGCGGTACCATGTCTATGGAAGAAGGTCAGTTGCTAACTCATTGGGGTCATGCTTTATGCATATTTTTTGCATGTTGAAATCTCACATAAAAAAGGTCAAAAAGAGGAAAGAAAATTTGAAAATTTATATACATTATCAAATTTAAATGCTTCAAATTTCTAGAATATTTATTATTTGCAATTATAAACTGATAGCATGCATTTTTGCAATTAATTGCATTTTTAATCAATTAAAAATAAGCTTAGAATCATCTAATTATTTTAAGAAGCATTTCATAAATACCTTATTTCGTTATATAAAGCGCTTCAAACTGTGAAAATATTTTTAATTGTATAAAAATATGAATTGTAAATTTTTCTATTTTAATTCCTTTTTATTATTGTTTGTCTGGCATAGATTTTATATTCTACAACAAAGTGCACAGAGAAAAAAGCCACCTAGATAATATATTTCTATGATCGATTTTTTTAAATAAACAATGCATGACGAATCTCATTTCATCTTGATTAACTAATTAATTTATTTCTCATTAGCAGCGTCGTCTAATTGCATTAACTCTGGAAAATGATTTTTTTTAAAGAAAATGAAAGCTTTATTTTCTTTTCATTCTTTTTTCCCCAGAAGATTAATGTGAAAAAAAAAGCTTTTTTTCCCTTCTAGTTGCGAAATCAGATTCATCGGGGTTTAAGATTAAATAAAATCAGTGAAACAATTTCATAAAAAGAGTTTAAAAAATGAGACACATATTTTTGTAACTGTAACTGTAGAGAAAGTATTTTATTTAAATACTTCAATGCGGACTTTTTAAAAATCACTATCTTCAAATAATATTTGTATGTTAATTTGTTTTAGATATTAGATAAAATATTTCTAAACATTAAAGCCATTGAGTAGAATGGGTATTTATTCAGTGTTTTAAGTGCTTTTTCTACTATTGTTGACGATGGAATAATTCATTGCAAGTAGAAATAATCGGCTGGTGTTTTTTCAATTCAATTTTTTCATACATTTTGCAATTCCTTTAGCAAATTTTTCTATTTGAAGTAAGGGTGCCCCACTAGGTATGCAGCACCTACTATTTATCGATTCGGTACCACACGTCAAGACGAATATTTTGATGTATAACATGGGGGGGGATCCCCGACTATAGTGTCGTAGCCTAATTACACGAAGAACAGTAATTATGAAACCAACAGTCTCCATTCCAAATTATGATGCATACGACGATTGCGCAACATGGAAGTTTTCCAAAATGATTGTTATCGCCACAATATAAATGCAGCCACAACAATCAAAAGTACGTACGAAAGATAAGCATGTAATATGCAAGATTTCTAGACCTCAAGGCACTCGGTGAAAATCCGATATTTTAGGGAGCATTTTCACCACAGATTGATCTGGCTGGATTCCATTATGAAACGAGACAATGTTATAGAGTGACCATCTCACTCCCCAGATCTTAACCAATGCTACTTTATTTTATAGGGACGTTTGAAAGACACAGTGTGTCTCACATAGGCCTCAACATGGGGTGACTTGAGAGCCGCAATTGAAACAGAGGTAAAGGAAATAGGAAAGGGAATTCATTTTGTGGAAAGACACTATGAATTCCCATTCCAGACTTCGCCATGTCGTTCGTTCGAACGGGCGACGTTTCGAATATCTGTTATATTGAAAATTCTCAATAAACATTAATTTTCACTTATTATCTATTGTTTTGTTTTGTTTTTCCCAATACTTGAAGTTTTTGTAATTCAAGCTTCACGCGTTAATTAGACTTTGTCGCTATATTCGGGCACTCTACATGTTTTGCATCAAAATACTCGTCTTGACATGCTCTATCTGAATATGTTAATATTAGATGCTGGATACCTTGTCGGACACCTTGTATATGTATAATTGAAATAATTAAGGAAATAAAGGGTTGTTTAAGACTCCCTGTATATCTATCAAAATTTGAAGTTTAAAAATATTTTTTCTGACGAAACCATTGAAAATAATATATGGAAAATATTCAAGTGAAATTTTTAGCACAATTTAGAGCTGTTAAACAACTAGTCACTACAGGGAAAAAAAACAGTTAAGACAATAAGCAAATATTATGTTTTTTTTAATAAAACATTCACAATTTGTGTTTAATATAGTAATGCAATGATAAGTACGGATTCAAATAGTTCAAATAATAATACAATACAATAACTATTTTATAGATTTAAGAGAATAATTTAGTATTCTTGAAGTTAAATGCATGACTCTAAATGAACTTGATTCACTCTTAAATTCCTGATTACACATTAATTTAATCTAATCATCATCGCTCATAACTTTATTCAGTCTCTTCATCACTGATAAAATTGAAAATATATCATCTATAATTTTCAGTATATTAAATAATTTTGTAAGTGCATATTATTAAGTAAAAAAAAAGATTTGTGAAATTTTATACGAAAGGAAAAAATGATAGAAAATTAAGGAATAATTTTATTTTCTTAAACCTTTTTACACATTTAATGCGTCATTTTAACTAACATCAAATGCATGATTAAAAATGCTAAAAATTATCAGCCGTAAATATGTGATTACGACTACTTTAAAGATCTGAAAATTGCGTATTCTGTTACTATGAAAAATTTGTAAAATTATTATGGATAAGCTTTTATAGCATCATATGATAGTTCTCACAAATCACTATGGTGTTGATATATTCCAATACACAAATTCCAATTTTATTGAAATGAATGTTATATACAAGTTACGAACCATTTTATACATGTTCGTGAAATTAAATAGCTTTTATGAATTTCTTTTTTTTAAAGTTATGATGAGGAATTAATGGTAACATTTTTAAAATCGAGAATCATTTCCGTACTACTTAGTGCATTAATCCTTTAAACTATACTAAAATCATTGAAAGGTAAATTAATCAATAACTTAAGAGGTTAAAAACAACATTTACGCGTTTAAAAAAACATGGTAATTTTTGATATATGATGTATATTAGTGTTTATTTCGTTATTTTTTTATTCTTTTTATTATTTTACTTTAAAAATGTAAAAATTCTTTAGGATAAATAATCAAAATTCCTTGATTTTTTTAAAAAAAATGTGATTGTTTTTCAGATATCGAATTATAACGATTTAAAATTCTGTGTCCATTTCAAGATATTTAAATAAGTTTCAATGTATAAAAACAAAATTCTTCCCAATTAGAAGCTGAAGATTCAGGAACAAACTACAGACTTTAATGAAACGGGAAAAAATAATTATCATATACAGTAGAATAAACATTTTCTGCTTTATAAAATCTAAAGAATATTCCAATCATTTTATACCCAAGACTTTTTAGAACTGGCTTGTTCTGTTATTTCTTTTATTTTTCAAAACACTAACTACGCACACATCAATTCAAAAATAACTTCAAAAAAAGGTATGCTTTTTATAAATCATTGAACAAAGGTAATAAGAAATTCTGTCGAGTGTAAATAAATGCATGTTTTGAAACGTCATTTATCATTTAAAAGTCTGATCGAGCAAGGCTTTTTTACATCTTATCAAATCCAAATATTTCAGTTATTAACTAAACTAGAGGAAGTAAATTCTATGTAAATACAGAATACATAATAACAGTTTAGATGTTTCGATTTTAAAAAATAAGTTTATGCCTGAAAAAATAATCTTAAGAATGTCTGTCATTTGCTTATTTTATATCTACAGTTGCATATTTCTGCATGTTTCCATTCTGCTTATGCAAATGGATTTACGCTTCAAAAATTTCTGTGGGTTATTTCTGTCAGTTACAAACCTTTTTGGGATTTCTAAGTTGAAAATATTCATACATATTTTCGTTTTTAAGATGGAAAAGAAACAATTCGTTTAAGTCAGATGCAATGTATTGGAAAATATACAATGGCATAAAAATTATTACAATCCAAGTTCGCATGAATGGGTAAATATTTGAAATAAAAGAAAATAGTGTGTTCAAAGAAAATAAGTCTTAAAATACTTCAAATGTACAACTCATTCACTCATATGTGAAAACTCACAACTTTAAAATAAACGCTAATTTTTTTTAAGTTTCCTTTCGTCGATTTTATATGCATAACAAATTATGCATATAAACATTTTACTGTTATAAATGTTTCAGTACACAATATAAAAGGCACAATATGATGAATCCAACTGTATCACTATTAAATTCTTCTGACACTTAATATTATAGAAAGCAGTAACTAAATTCTGACACTTGCTTGCATGGATAAATTTAAATAAAAAAAAGTATAGCAAAGCAGTTGAATATGGCAAAATTTCTAATTAATGGTAATACATAGAATCTCTTTTTTTAGTATTATTTTACATCTTTGACGATAGAAATTGAAAATGTTTGAAATGATTTCAAGTGGTCAAAGAAAGAGATCAGACATCCATATTTATTTGTAAAATATATGTATTAAAAATAATTTATACAAAAAAAGCACATTTGGGAGGTATGTATTTTACAGAATAAAAAGTAAATAGAGAAAAATTGAGAAAAAAAATGAAATTCGTTCTTGCCTCATTCGTTCAGTTTGATATTATTTTCAAACCTTTCGGTTAACTATATTCTAAAACGTATTTTCTTGATATTTTTCAATTTTATATCAATCAGTTTTATTTATATTATTTATTCTTTCATCGATTATAATTTTTTACTTGAGCTACACCCATTTTTATCTATTTTCATATTCTTTTAAAAAAATAATATTTGTTTTACTGAGTAATATATGTAACATCTATTATTTATAATTCATCTGAGGTTGAATAGGATATCTATCTATCTATCTATCTATATCTATATCTATATATATATAAGCAATCTACAATAAAACCACTAGGCAATTAAAATCAATTTTCAGAAGTCAACAAAAATTAAATTATTTCTGAAACGGAACTAAAAATTATTCTGGGAACGACACTAAAACTTATTTCGGAATTAAGCAACAAAAGTAAACAAAAATAAAGACATAATGAAATTAAACCTATTTATGATACAAATCTAAATTAAAATAATTTCCGAAACGAAAAGAAACTTATTACAGAAACAAAACTAAATATTGGAATCAAAACTAAAAGTTATTTCGAATTCGAAGAAAGTTAAACCTTATAATTACCTTATATTTATAGTACTATCAAAATTACCTCAAGGTCAAATTGATATCTGAATCGTCTTTTTAGTGTTTTTTATTTAGATTTTTACATTCTTGAATTTCCTTTAAATAAATCTAGTTTTTTAATAAAGAAAACAGTACCTTTTTATGCAACTTAACAATGTAATTTAATATTTATCAACCACAAGAACGCACGATAATTTACTTTTTTTAAGAAAACAATATTTCCATATCCAATCGAAATGCTCTCTCTTTTCGATTTTTAAATCTTGATCGATCTCCCCCGTGTAAAAGGAATCCTGCTTAGAATCCCTCTTCCTGAAATTTTAACAGGATCGATAGAAGTATCACATTCCTTTTGAAAAAAAAAAGGAATGAAGGAATATACTTTCGAATACAATTTCTACGAAACTCCCGTGAGTATTATGTATGAGGAATCATTAAGCGAAGTGTTCCGCTCCCACGGGAAGACCCCTGTATACAAACAAATAACTCCCTTTTCTAGTGGAAAACATATAGTACTCCCCCTTCCATCCAAGATCAAATATCATAGAGAACAGAAACTGAAATACAGATTTATCAAACCCACTTTAAAGAATGATATAGAAAACACCATCTAGTAAAAAAAAACTTAAAAATAAAAATATAGTGTCCTTTTTATATTTATCAAAGATACTGAATTTTACTAGAACTTCATATCCAAAATGTAATTTCTAGCATTATTTAAAATAAGGAGTAATTATTTAAAACAAGGAGTAAAAAATTTTAATTCAATTCTAACTCAAGTAAAGAAAGAAATTTTTTTATTTTCTTTTTATGAAATAGTTATCCAAAAAAATAATTAAGTATCAAAGAATACTGATATTCGTAAGAGCTCGCATTCTTCACCTTCCCGTGAAAAATACTGAAATCCCTGCATTTTACTACTGCCTGTTGGTTTCAATTTTCATTACAAACTGCTAAAACTCTAATTAAAGTATTAAAAATGAATTAAATTAATTAATGAATTAATAATTGAAAAAAACTGCATTAACGTCGAGTGTCATCTGCAACGTTTTAAAAAATATATTTGAACTTGTGTGGATGAATAAAAGGTATTTTAATAACGGTTGAAAATTTAAACAAGATATATAAATAAATAAATATAGGCATAATGTGAACTAATAGTTGGAATTGAAAAAGGACAAGCGTAATTCATTTCTTTTCTCTTCTGTTAATGCAATGAATGTTTAAAAATAAAGAGATCTTCGTACCAGTGTGCTTGAGAGGACTTAAAAATGCAAATTTTTACCTTTAGTCTATTAGTAGGGTATCACATAGTCCCTAGTTTGCAACGTTTAGTAAAGGGAAATGTCTTGGGACCTAATAAGATTTTGCAAAAGCAACCGAAAAAAAGGGTATTGTTTAAAGGAAGTATGCTAATGGATTATGGATCAATTTAAAAAAGATATATATTTTCAAAGTAATTATAAAACTGAGATTTCATGAAGTTATTTTCTTGTGGAATACTGGAAAAAATTCTATTCTTTATCACTTAATATATCAAAAACATTGACATCTTTCTTAGGATTTCCAAAACATATTATCACAATGCATTTCTCTAAGGAACATGAAAATACCTATCTGCAAATATTCATTGCTTTCATTTCAAAAATTTGTTTATAAAAGCGTGACTTTCAAACATGCTAATATGGCAAATTCATTTTCTTCATTTTGAAATGATAAGTATTATAATTCTGCTATTTTTCAATAAAATAGTTTTGTTTATTCTCATAATACTCTGACTTTTATTTACAAAAGATATATTTGCTTTTGCAGAATATCTGAAAAATTTTGATATGAAAATTATATTAATATAATGAAGAAGCTAAAATCTGAATTATTATGATGTATTATGAGAAAATAAATAATTTGGTTTATATCTTTTAAAATAAAAATTTAGCTTTCCCTTTCTTTCTAGCTTTTATTTAATCTCAAAATTAAATATAAATGATATTAAGTTATTCATTGAGAAATTATCTGAATTATTTTCTTTATTGAATTTTTAAGACACTTTTTATCTCTTTGTGTCCATAAATGCGTATAAGGTGATCAAGAAATAATAGGAGAAGCTTGGAGTCCTGTAGCGTGTTATGAACTACACGAAATACTGCCACATTGAATCAAACATTGCCGAGTCTACATAGCTGAATGGTTACGATGCTGGACTAATAGTCCGCAGATCATGTGTTCGAATCCCTGTAGACTTAAAATTTCTTTAAGCATTTTTCCTTTATTTCGTGTTCCAGAAGATTCTGGGCCTACCAGATAAGTGCTCTGAACTTTTCTTACTGTCTCCAGAAAGGTATTCTGGAACTTTCACTACATGTATAAAAGCTGAAGATCTCTCAGTCACAGAGTTCAGAGTTGAGTAAATAAATTAGTTTAACTTTTCTTCCTATGTCTTCTTGAGTTCTATCTACGTGATAATGTAACAAAATTTGGCCACCACACACTTTAAAGTATGCGTTTCGATTTATTAAAAAAAATAGTACCAAACAATGCTGATAAGGAAAATTCTGTCCCTGCTATCGAAAATTTTATAATGTAATTTGTTTAAACGGCTACTGGGTGTCATGACATATAAGTTAAAAGGAAGGTTTGCGGGAATTTCAGTCATTTTACAAGAATTCATCTTTCGATTGCGTTGGCAGTAAGTGAGCATGCCTTATTAGTCAATCTGTTATATCAGCGGAATAAAAATACCAGTGCTGCTCTTCGGGAATACCGATGGTTAAAACAGTTACATAGAGGACCGATGACCATAACTAACTGACGAAAAATGATTGAAACAACAGGAATTCTTGGTGTGCAAACAGGCCGGAGACGTAAAGTAATCAAGCAGGAAAATGTTGAAGAAGTTGAAACTGCCGTTACAGATAATAAGCAAGCTAATAATAGCTAATAAGCAGGTTATCAGCAGTGCAAGTTCAATATATCACGCCAAAAAGATATCACGTTTGAAAAAGTCGGTGCAGAAGATATTGCGTAAGATCCTGAAATTTGATATGTTCATTAATTGATGACATTGATCTGAATTTTGGCGATTTCTGGCTGTGAGGCAGTTTTGGTTCACTTGAAAGACGTTGTGTATCGTCGCCATGTTTCTGACCTTCCTACTTCGAAAGATCAAATAACGTTACAGGTCAAATGAATAAATGTCGATATGTTGCGAATTACCATCGAATACTGGGAGCATCGAATTATGGGAGCATAACGTTGGTCACCCTGAGCCAAATTTCAAAATTGCAGTTACAAACGTTTCTCATTGTTATTTAGTATGCTGTTATTTACTGCTTCCATTGGCAATTATGTATTCTTTTTCTACTTATTTAGCGCTTACAGGGCCTGGATTTCCTCTATCGGTGTTTTTTGGTACTAATTTCTTTTTCCCGATAAATCAAAACCGCATATTTTAATATGCATAGTAATCAAATTTTGTTTTATTTCGTCCAGTACATAACACGCTCTAAAGCTCCGAACACCTCGTTATTTCTTGATCATCTGTATTTCCATTTATATCTGTTATGATAAAACCTTTATAAATTATATAAAAGCAAACATATTCGCTTTTTTAAAAAATGGTAATCGTTATTCAATAAGGATGCAGTATTTCCAGAAACATAACATCTTTCCCAGGTAAAAGAGATCGCTCTTTATATAGAAATCATTTTAAAACTTTAACAAAATTAATTGAAGAGTGAAATTTTCTTCGAGAAAAAAAAACAAATATAAAGCGAGGTGCATTATTCTACTAAAATTGTTTATAGAAACTAAGGAATTTTGAGTATATGGAATCGTCAAACAAACAGTTTTCGACCAAAGAAAAACTAAAAAGGGAAATAAATAACTTTTCTTTTCTAATTAAAAAAATCTACTCTGTTATACTTATAGAATAAAATATCACAGAAAAATTACTTAAATAAAGTTATTGATGCATTTATGAAAAATAATATAGAAAACATCTTTCTTTAAATGTTTTTAGACACAAAAACAGCTTTGCAATATACGTATACGTCGATTTGTATGTTTCTCAAATACAGAATTTGTCTAGAAAGGCGTGCATAAATTCAATTTTTCACGGTAGTTTAAAAATCATTTTGTCGTAAACCGTTTCTTTACTTCCTTTTAATGCAGGATAAATATAAAAATAAATGAGGTGTTATGCCTTAGACTGGGTAGGAATCTTTATGGGAAAAAGTTTGGCTTTTAATCTATTAGCCTGAATCACATTGTCACCGACGCTCAACATTTAAGTAACGAAAAAAATCTCGATCTAATGAGATTCTGGAAAAGCAACCGAAAAAAGGGTGTATTTAAAGGAGATACGCTAATGGATCAAGAAACTGTTTTAAAAAGTTAGGTATTCTCAAAGCGGTTATAAAATTGAGCACTCGATATTTATTTTCTCGTGAAACAGTGGAAGTATTTAGGTTTTTATCACTTAAACTAACGAAAAACGTTAATACCTCTCACAGCTCTCGGTAAATCCTCTCATGAGAATATCTCTAAATATTAAAAAAAATGTGATGATTCTTTTTATGGGAATATGTAAAAACTGCGATTGTCAAATGTGTTAATGTGATGGAAATATTTATTTAGCTTTGAGAAAGCACGTATTAACATTATGCGATCAAAAAGATTTTTTTTTACATTTGTATTTAATTCTATTTATTTAAAAATATCTTTCTCATATAGACGATTTCAGTTTTCATATTTCAGTTTTCATTTTATTTCATATATTAAAGTTGTTTGTCGATACTGTGAGCTCTTCATATTTTCAGCATTTGAGAGAAAATTTCAAAAGGTTAAATAAAAAGTAAAAAAAATCTTTTAAAGATAGATATACTGCAAATTATGTGATAAGTAAAAAGTCTGGTATGTATGCGACCACGAGAATTATCACTACATTAGGATAAATAGTCCTGGATAAAATCTTAAAATATCTGGAAACATTTATAATATTTAAATCTACTTAAGTATTGAATATCTGCATCTTATAATCTATTAGTTGATATGCCTAGCTTGGATCGGAATGAAAATACTTCCATATATTTTTGATGTTAGATAACTATTTTTGCATAAAATACTATATGAAACAAAATTATTTTAAGATTTGAAATATTTTAACTAAGATTATAATATCAACAGGGGCACACGATTTAAAAAAAATGACGAATAGATTATTTTCATCATAAGTTATTATCATTATATGTATAAAGGCTTCCTATATTAATTCTGTAATTTTTTTTCACAATTGCTAAAATATAAAAGAGTTTGCTTATATATGAGGCTCGAACAATTAACTTAAACTATCTTTTAAGCTAATCTGAACCTTGATTTAAAACCTGTAAATTCATTGTCAAAAGATATATTAAAATAAAAAAAAAGATTTTTAATTTTTGAAAACAATAGTAATTAAATAAAAAAAATAATTTATTGTTAATTTCCAACTAATATTTAATTAATCTTTCTTAAGAAGTTAATATTATAATATTTTTTATTTATTTATTATGTAGTTGGTATTTAAAAATAGGCTGAATCCTGTTTAGTTGTTTAGGAGGAGATATAAAACCTGCATATATACATAATTACTATTACTTATATATATATATATATATATATATATATATATATATATATATATATATATATATATCTGCGTAGAAAAATTCTTATATATATGCGCAAATATAAATGTTATTAAACATGACAAATAACTCTTCTTTTTTTAAACTACAAGTATCAATTCAGTTCACAACTTATTTATTCATTTATAACATAAAGAAAATTAAATATTATCCAATGTATAAATTCTTTTGGAACTGGAAAAGTAGAAGGTCCGCTTTTTAAAAATTTGAAATGTAATCTGTTTGTTCTTATTTTAATTATTACAATAAAATAAGAAATAAATAAGGAATAGGAATGAAAATAATAAACGAGATAAATATTACCTATTTCAATTTTTATACTTTTTAGTTTCTCCTTTTTCTCTTTTTTTTTTCTTTTTGTTTGAAAGTCATTTTGCTTTGTGATCTGTTAAAAACCTGTTACGAAATGAATGTGCATGGAAAATGTTATTACTGATCTCCGGTTGTAAAAACAGTCGTAAAAAAGAATGAAATTTTTTCTTGGAGAAAAGTAATCTTCTGCAATGTTACGACCCTTCGCAAAAGCCTTTGTGAAGCCTTTCTTGCTTCAAATAATTTTCACTTTTACTCCGTTTCCCAGTTAGATCATTTGGAAAAACGTCCAAACTTAACGAACTGAAAAATCAAAATTTATTTGCAATTTTATTTTAAGATAAGGGTTGTGAATAATTGATAAGGTGACGAAATGTAATGTTATAAATCTAATTCTGAGAGCACGAAGAGTTACAATTTATAATATAAGGGAATATGTATTAAACAAAAGCTGATAAAAATTCGTTTTCCCGTTTGAGATATGAAATGAACTAATAAACTGCTTTTCACTATGCAAAATAATTTTCGACTTCGTTTAATGGAAGTAATGTTCACCGCAATTTTTTTTTTTAAGTTTTATTACTGGATTTTTTATTTTTTAAACTTTTAGAAGCTGAAATCTATTGACATAAAAAGGGAAGCTCAAAGAAAAGGAAGTACAAAAGAAGTAGATATGTTGATTTTTCAATGAATATTGCTTTAAAATCTCACTATGTGTATTGGAGGTTAAAACTGGAATCAGATATGTTTGTCGTGTAATAATTTTTATATTGTGTAATAATTTTTATGCACGAAAGAGCACTAATTAACTTCGGTTGTATTTTAGCATATTGTTGAAGGCTATGCTCATTTATTATACTAATTTAAACTTCAAATAAAATAAAACTCTTTTTTTTCAAATAGAATTAACAAGATGGAATAAATATTCCTTATTCAATGTAATGTGAAAATTAGATTGGAAAGTTGCTGTTTTATAAAGTTTAGAGTGTGTATGGTTTAAATAGATCAAGCATTTTCCTGTGATAAAAAGTTTCGACAGAAGAGATAGTTAGAATTTGATAAACCATTTTAGATAAGCAAATTCATCTAGGAGATCTGAGGTATAGAAAGTTGGCATGACTTGCAAAAGAATCCCTGTGCATCTCTCAGAATGATATATTTTTTAACATCAATTATTAAACGTGTAGAAGAATTCTACACGAATATTAGGACAAGCGAAACCCTTGCTTTATGATTAATATTGCAAACATGCCGATTCAACTGTTGAAAATAAATCAGCAATCTTGAAGTCAGTTGTTACAATTGTAAAAATATATTATATTTGTTGCGATTTTTAAATAAAGCTACAGATTTCGATATGGGAAATATTTTTCATTCAAGATCAAAGCAATGGTCGCCTACTTTTTTCGAGTGTAAAGACACTGTCCCCAAATAATTTGTTCCAACGGATTACGTCATATTACTGCCTCTCCGACCCATCCGAAGGAACACTCATAATAAATATTGAATGACCGCTAAGCCACAAAAGCAACACTGGCGGTGACAATGGTTGAGTCTTAAGGGCCATTACCAGCCCTGGTAGAATTCTTTCCTAAGGAAGTATGATCCGTCATCGATGAGAGGAGCTAAACATCCCCCTTTTCGTGGCTCTCAGGTTGGTAAGGTCTAACTACCATAGCGGCAGCATCTCATCCTCATTGAGAAGTGCTCACCGGGGATGAATTGCAAAGCAATTAATATTTGCAACGGAATAAATATTTTTTAGATAAATTCAAGCATTTTGTGGTCAGAATTCATCATGTTCATTCTGAATATATGAAAAAATTATTTTCGTTTGGCACAAGACATCTCACAGAAATCATTCATAATTTGCAGACCATTGGCAAAAAATTACGTTTCTTTATTAAATCATTTAATATATTGCCTGATTTAGAGCCTTGTGATTTCTCTATGCATCAAAAGCTTTAAATCAAAGAATTTCAACGGTAGAAACAGTTTCAATATGTGATTTGAAAAATAAAATACCACAAAGGGAACTGAAAAAGACATTCGAATCAGTACTGAACTGTTGCAACAACCGCCAAGAAGCTCATCTTGAATTTTAAAAAAATTACAAAACAAATAACTAATTATTATTTAGGTCCCCTTTTACAGAAAACTCTTGAAAATTCTTTGACATTTTATAAATACAATATATATTTATATTAAAATAGCTTTATCATCAAATTTGACACTACTTACGTGATCTTTTCGATTAAATTTACGAATGCAAATATAACACATAACAATTTTAGAATATTTATTAAGTGTATTCTCTGTAATCACAATGCGTTTTCATTAAACAGTGTCAAAATGAATTAACAAGTCATGGCGTTGTATTCTAGGGAATAAAGTGAATGAAATCCCGGGGATGAAATGTCCGCGAACAGGAAACCAAAGATTAAACGTATAAGACTATTCATTTGCATATTCTAAAGTACGTTTATATTATAACGTTAGCAAATGCGATTCATGCTGTGTCGCAGAATTTATGGTTTTAAACAAAACACAAAACATCAACATATTTGGGATAAAAGCAAAGCATTCAGATGGTATTTGAAATTGTTCATTATAAATTAACGAAAATAGTATCGTTATTTATTCCTTTGAAATGATTTGTTCGGTTATTTTTAATGAAAACAATTCAAATGACAACAAATGTAAATTTTAAAGCACATATCCTTTAACATCTTATTATTTATGCTTTAATTTATATTCTTTTTTTCACTATCCCTTGTTTTACTTTTTTGTGAGAATACTTTCATTGTAACTCGTATCAAAAAGTTCGTCTATTCTTAATTCTTTCAAATTCTCTCATCAAGAAATTTGTCTATTTATTATCCTTTCAAATTTTCATATAAAAATCGTCTATTCAGTCCTTGAATCAAATTCCTCCAAATAAATTCTCGTATTAAAATTTCTGTTCTTACATTACCATTAGTTTTAATTCCTAATATAAAAGTATTCTGGCTGTTTCTCATGTCAAAAAATTCGCTATCAAGTCTCGTTCTCGACAACACTCGTTCGCTATCAAGACATTTCTCGACATGCATCAAACCGAAAAAAATATTTTCGAAATTATCATGCATTTTTTGTTAGTGTGCATGATTATTCAAAAATTCACGTGCAAGATAAATCAAATACAGTTTTCAAATAAAAATTATTGTTTTTATAAAAGTTGCGATAAAATATTTCAACAAGAAATTTACCTATCTGTTCATCTTTGTACATATAAAGGAGATAATTCCCCTCCCCCCCCCAAAAAAAAACCGCTATAAGATTGCAATTGGTTCATGTGATAAAAATTTTACATAAATTTTGGAGCTAAGCTTCTGATAAACTCTGGTGATCTGTCATCCAATCTATTCTTATGCGTGTAAATTCAGTAATTCAAAAGCCAGCGTGTTAGATTTTTGTAGTCAATTTTATTAAGATATCAGAAAGTACCAGGCCGTTAAGATATTCAAACTAAAATTATAAAGATTGTTGTAATGGGGAAATAATGCAAAACACATGGTTATTCTATTTAAAAAAATCGCGTTTAAGTTTCGGATGCAAAATGCAGCAGTGGCATCTATCATTTCTTTCTAAAACAATATGATTGATGAAAGTAATTTTCTCTTTCTCAAATTTCATTTTAAAGGGTTTTATTTCAGCTAATAAAAAACAATGATAAAAATATATAAATTTTTAATGCAATCATCAGTTTTAATGCAAAATATCAATAGAATTATTTCAGTCTTAAATAGTTTCAATGCAAAAAAAATCCAGTCAAATCAGATACTTTTCAAATAATAGTCAAAAGAACAAACGTTCGAAAGATTGAAATTGTCAAGTCTTTAAAAAAAATGCGTGTGTGTGTTGAAATTTAAAGAAATAACAGTATGCAGTTATTTTATTACCAATGGTTTTCTTTCACAAAATTACAAAAAAAAACAAATTAACACAGCTCATTTGATAAAGTTTACTTAAGTATAAAATAATCTGATAAATTCAGACCAAAAAGAAGAATGTTTTAATACATCATAAGTATTTAATATATCATTAGAATTTATTCTAAAGTCGTTTTAATTTTAGTGATAATTTATTTCTTATATAATAAGAGGCATTAAAAATATTTTAATAATGAGGCAATTAATATAAGATAGAAATGTAAAATAAAATCCTTATATACTAATCCAAATATAAAACCCTTAATCAAATTAGTGATATTGTACATATATATGAAGAATTTCAACGAGACCCTTGGTATTTGATTTAATTGCAAGCAATATACATAAATACATAAAAACTTTTAATTATAATCCCTTTAATTATATTATTATTTTTTTTTCATTATATAAATTATATTTAGTTAATTCCGTTATAAAAATATGAAAATCTTTATTATTATATATGTTCTGAAAAGAAATCTCAGTCCAAATTTCAAACTAGTATAATTAATATTATCTATACCATTTATAGAAAGAAATTAAATTAAAATTAATTGGATTAAATTAATTGATACATAATTATTAAAGGAATATTTTTTAAAACAATATAATACTTATAAAATAATGATAAATTAAAATGATGATATTTATTCAATTTGCAATGTACTATAAAAGCAATATTAGTCAAACTTCTTGAGCAAAACATCGAATAATATAATTTTGATAAAATATTTTTGAAATTTAAAAAAAATGGAAAAAACCTTCTCCAAATTCAATTTTATTAATTAATGCTTTTCAATTTTCTATTTAAATACACACACAAAAAGAGAAACTTAAAAAATTTTAACTGCATTTTTTATTGAATGAATGATTTTGATTCCAACACTCAATTAATTCATTATTGAGATTTAATTCCCCGTTTTTATATAATTCTAAATAAGAATTTAATCTAATTAGGCATTTTAAAACTAATTACATTTAATTCATTTTTTATCGCTTTTATTTTAATCCAAGTTTTAAATGACAGCAAACTGGAAAAAAAAATAGGTTAAAGTGGTTCCATAATCTTTTTCTGAAAAAATATTTAATCAGATTTTATTTGGAAGCAATTTATGTGAAACATTTTTAGATGGTTTTGTTATTTTACGAAAAAATAAAAATCGGTCAAAAAAATATATATATAATGCATTTTGTTGAAATTTTAAATTTTTAAATTTTTTTATAATGCCTTAAATAATTACCTTTTTTTCGAAAACGTTTGTTTTTATCAATAAAGTTTTTAGCCAATTAGGAATTAAAAAAGAACTTTCACTTCCAGCCTTAAAAAAAAAAAACTTTTCCAGGTTTTTATCTTTTATAAAAAATATTTAAATAATTTTTTTAATTTTATTATTTTTTATAATTAATTAATGCTAATAAATTGTTGAGAATCAGAGCATTAAAGCGTAAAAAATATATTTCCATAAAATTCATAATAAAAATATATTTATTGAAAAATCAATTTTGTGCACTGTATTATGTTTTTATTTGGTAAATAATTTGATTTTATTCGTTAATACCATTAATGAGTTAATACCTACTGTGATTTATTTGTAAGCAATAAATCAATTAAGAAATAAGTTATATCTTTATTAATTTAAAATTTGTAGGATGAAAACAAATATTTTTTAAAAAAGACGAACATCTGGATAATTTTTTAGAGCTCCTAATTTCCAGTTAAGATTGATAAATAATGTAAAATATAGTTATTAAATAATATACTCATGATAATTTAATTTTTTATGATATTCTTTAATATTTCAGAGCAAAAGTGTAAAAAAAGCATTAATTTTCAGGCGTTTTAGAAATTGCGTGGAAAATAAGTAAAATGAGTCATATGAATTTCAATAAATTTAATTGAAATTTATAAATATTGTCTTTATTAACTTTTATTAAAATTATCGATAAATTTATTACAAATAGAAATATTGGTTTTATTTTTAATGAAATCAAGTATTTTTTACTATATTTAAATGTAATAAATTAAAAAAAAATTCTTTAAAAAGTTGTTAAAATGAAGTAATATGTTCTAACTTTATAAGCTGCTGTTTTTAATATAATTCATCGATTCTCATGAAATAAACTGATATATACACTACTATAATACACGGAGGGGCTGATTCAGTTTTTTTAAAAATTATTCCCGATATTTTAATGAAACTACAGATTTTACGACATTAAATTTATTTAATTCATATACAACACTAAGTAAATGCTTATTTTGGGTTGCTTTTCTTTAATAAAGTAATTAAATCCCTTGAAAGAAAACAAGCGTAAATTATTTTAACGAAATGCATTTTTATTTCCTATTTCTTAACACTGCGTAAGAAATAAATTGAGTTTCTTAAAGAAATATATGTGCCTCCTTTCGGCTACTTTCAAAGAAATCATTTGCATTTGAAAATTTACAAGGTGACTCTTATTTAGGTACTTTAGCCTCCATAAAATCAAATTAAGTATAAGTCAATCACCAAAGCGTGGCGTAATATATGTTTCTATGTAATTAAAACTTAATTTATTTTTCGCTAATTACGTTCTAAATCAATTTGATCAACATGCTTATCCGGATGCTAGTTATATCCCACTTCTATATATCATAACTTAATGAATGTAATTTAACTCAAATACGATGACAGTTTTGAAATTATGAGTTGAATGAAAAGGGGTGATTTTTAGCATGTTATTCAATTGAAAAATATTGATTTTTCTACTGGAATAGCTGGATTTTCCACTGGAATAGCTGCATTTTCAAGAAAAATATTTTTGTTCAATTCGCATACATATCGTACCGCGATGTTCAGGGAATAATTATTTAGGCGTTTTGGGTTTTTAATACAGTGTTGGTTAAAATTATAATCTATTCATTACAGATAGCTTCTGCTAATGAACAAATTTCTTCTGATTTTAATATATTAAACTGTATACTAAATCGATGGTGGTGCAAATTATTCAGATTAGGGCGAAAATTACCATAAATTTTATCCTCCTTTATATAATTTCAATATTTTATGAAGGTTATGAAAATCCTAAAATAACGCGCCTTTCTAAATAAATATAGCAAATGCCAGCCAGTTTTAAAAAAGATATTCTCATAAAATAATGAAAAATTTATGACTGCCCTCCTACCACATATCATTTTAATAAAATAGTAAAATCAAAATACCAGCTCTCCAAAACGTTACATCCGTTTGTAAAGTTTATTTTAAAAAAAGAATGTTAAAAAAATCGTAGAACTGCTCTGATATAATTTCTATTGCTGACCATACAAAAAGAATTTTTTTTTATCCTCTTAATACCAAAAAGCAAAGTTTTGATTTTACCATTCCTAGCTTTAATTACAATGGTTTTGCTACACTTTATTGCAAAAGAATTTAAAAGCCAATATCATTTTTCGTAATAATTACTAACTCTTCATTAGCAAAATAAATTCTTTTCCAGCCTACCTTGTAGCATAAAACCATCTTTTGAAATTAACATTATTTTTTTTTCTACTGTTTAAAGATCAAAGCCAGAAAAATAACAAGTAATTGTTTAACTTATTTTATTTTTAAATACCACCGATCATTGAATATTTTTCACTTCAGATTTATAATTTTCATATCACGCTGCTCTGAAATAGTTTTGATTTATTTTGAAAGTTTTGTTGTAAAAGGATAAAATAGTATAGAATAAATACTATTTATAAATTATGATATCTGATACGCATTATCCAAAAATCAATTCATGGCCTTGTACAGCCATTAAAATTGGCAAGTAATTTATTTCTTGGGAGATATATTCAATAAGAATAGGTTTTTGAAGTAATTTATAAAATTACTGCAAAAAAATTAAATTAAAAAACAAAAATAAAATGAAACGGAATTTAAAATTTTCTTCCAAAATAAGTCTTGAGCTTTATATTGCAGAGAAGAAAATTTTAATGCCATTTTACTATTAAAAAAAGCAGCATTTTAACAATACCATTTTTATTGTCTAATAATTTTCAATAAATATCAATAAATTCTTCAAACTCGTTTGAAGTATATTTTAATAAAATAACTTTTCATTGCTTTAATTATTGTGTTTATATCCAAGCGCATTGCGAATATATTAAATACTTTTTTGTGTTTATCATTTCTCTAATTAAGAGTGAATTATAAAAATAATATGAAGAGAGGCCAATCAAATTGAAAACATAATTATGCTTTAATATCCTGGGTTAAAGTGTCAAACCTAGAGAAAAATTATCAATTAAATATTTCGATTTTCAAATTAAATGGAAGGTTTCTTTACGAAAATCAAACTGAATAATTTTTGATGACTAATATTTAATTATACTACAGCATTTTTGCCTTTATATGTATTAATCAAAGTGGAGAAATGTTGGACAAAACAAAATAATAAAAATTTTGCAGTTTCATAATTTAATCTTTGTTGATCCATAAAAATGCAAATGAAAGTTATCAATTTTATTAAAACTTTGTAATCACTACTTTTGATGCTTAAAGAATTTTTAAAAAGCCAATTATATTTGAATAATGATCTATTTACAACCTGTTAATTGGCACGATGACTGTTTTCGGCGAGGAAATTTTAAAAATAATTTGTACTATATGTTGATTATTTTAAAGGAATTAAATTTACATAATTGAAAAGATAATTTATGAACTTGAGGCAAAAATTCAGATTCACACATGTATAGTTTCATCCTTAACAAGAACATAAATAATACAAAATTATTGAATCAAAAATTGAGATGTTTTAGTAGTTACACAAAAATTTTCCTTGCATTTTTTTTTTATGTAGTTTGTTATGAAATTAATTTGATCTTTTAATTTAAGTATTTGTTAGAGTAGTGGCAACACATTGATAAAAATCTAAGAGTTTTAATACAAATATAACATGATATTGCATATTAAATTTCATTTTTATTTTGCGCGAAATATATTGTTGCAATGTAAGAACAAAATATTTTTTCTGAAGAAAAATTGATTAAAAGTAGTAGAAAGCTATACAGTAAAATGATAAATATAATTTTTAAAAAATTCAAGTTATGTAAAAACAATTTTTGATTGGGAATATTTTCAGAAGTCATTAGGAAGAATTTCAAAATCTCGCTAATTATCTATTTATTAAAATTTAAAAACACTCCCTAATTATCTATTTATTAAAATTTCAAAAAACTCTCTAATTATCTATAAAAATTTCAAAAAACTCACTAATTATCTATTTATTAAAATTTCAAAAAACATTCTATCTATTGATTAAAATTCCGAAAAATTCGCTCTGAAATACACATTCTCCACCTTTAAAGCGTAATTTTTTCAGTAACTATGAATCAAACGATTTGTTCTGTACTTCATAGCCACATTCAAAGGCGCTTACAAATTCTCTTTCCTTTATTAGTTGAGATGCCATAATAGTTCGTACTTGAGTGCAATATATTACAATTTGTACTAATTACGAGTGTAGAAAAAAAAGTTATACGATGAAAACGAATTTTGTTTTCTTTGTTCCTTGTATTCTCGATTTTGAAGTGATGTTTTAAAAAATATAAAATTTAATTACATTTTTTGTTAGTAGTAGTTGGTTTATGTAGTAAAATTAGACTCCTACTTTCATAATGATGGAAGTCAGTGACACTAAACTTACTTATTCAGTACTAGACGGCATAATCAAATGATTTTTAAAATACATCAAAAATAAAAAGAATAGTTAAATCTTTTCTTAATCAAACATAACAGGGACGCATTCGAAAAATTCCGTATGGCAAATCTTTACCTAAAATTTATCTGTCCATGCCCTACGCATCATTAACATTCACGGATGTGTGAAATCCCCTTTTATCGCAATGTGTAATAATCAGTTTAACATAAGCATCCACACCGAAGCTCTTCATTAGCACCAGAACTTCGAATTCACAGAGAGTCGGGCTTCCTTAATCACCCCGGTTCTAGACTCGTAAATGGCGACTTGAAAGCTGCTTCTAATCGATTGAGCCGCAGACAGCAATGAGATAATGAAGAGATCATGATCACAGTGTACATTAGACCCGGGTCTGATCGGTTCCCCAGAATAGAGTTTGGATGTACTGATAATTGTAACAGATCTGAAAATCTATTATTCTCAAACATCATGCTGGTTTCGGTAGTAATCTATAATTTCAGTGGTTTATCAATATCATAGTACAGGGAATCTAGAATTTAAGGGCACATATTCAGAATACTATACTCAAATATAATTGGCCATCTCAGATTTCAAAGATATATTATCAAAAAGGGAAATACGAATAACATGAGTCTTTCATGATTATGATTTTTTTCAATAAATTTCCACTTGCGTCATAGTAGATAAAGGCTTTGAAATTTCATATTGCTAGAACATTTTCACAAATTTTAATATGATAATTTAGTACATTTAACAAATAATTTAGCATGATATAGTATTGTATTAATACATTTAGAATAATCCAAAAACTTAGTATAATCAGGATATAATGTTAAATAAATCATTTTATTTTAATAAAATATTTATTTTAGGTCAGCGTCAAAGCTTGTATTAATTAACATTAATCAGTGTCAACATTAATCAGTGTAATTTATAATTAATTTTAATAATCATTTATGAACCAAAACAAATTATTGAAGAATGAAAACTATAAAATAAAAGGTTTTAAATATATTTCTTTTTTAAAGTATTTTAAAATAAGACGTCTGGAAACTTCTTCTTTATTTTTAAAATTATAGATCAAAGCAAACATATACAAACATGAGTATTTGAAAAAAAATGATAAGCAACTTTAAAAAATTAAATAGCGTAAAAAAAGAATTAGTAATTATTTATATTAACAATATTATAATGATTAAAATTTCAAATATCTTAAAGTATTTTTGAATTCAGAATCTCAGCTACTTATATTTTTATTTTGATCCCTAGATTTTTTTACTTTCATACTAATGAACTTGAACACTAATGACAGCACGTTTACGTATAGATAATTATGTGTATATGTGTGCTAGTATGATAACATGAAAATTTTTTGAATTGTTTGATGAAATTCGGCTCTATGTTTTTAACACCGAATCTGTAAATTTCTATCAAATTTTGAACCAAATATATTCCGAGATATTATTGTTATGATTGTATGATTGTTTAGGGTACTCAAGTAGACCATCTAAAATTTAGATACGTATCAAATTTGGAACAAAATTTGCCAAGGAGTTAAACTTTAAACCTCATTAGTAAGGTTCTGAAAATAAAAATTCATGCATCTTCTCCAAGATTCACAATATTTATATTAGGTTTTAGGAAGGGGTATTGTACCTTTATTTTAGAAATTAGAGAAAATTCCGATGAGAATACATCCTCTGATTATACCGGCCAAATCTTGAAAATAAAATTTTGAAGGTTTTTTTTACTCCTTAATTTATAATTGTAAATATTTTCATGTAACAAAACAACAAAAAAAATGTTTAGTTACTTCTTGAGACTATCGAATTACATGAAGTTGGTATTTTATCAGATAATATTAAAGCTACATGTATTATTTCTCATTTTAATGAAATGAAATATTGAAAGCTCTATAGAAAAGCATTTTAGAATTAGAGTAATAAAGAGGTAAAAAAAAAGAAGAAAAATAACTGAGAGTAAATTGAGTTGTTCTCCAAATGGCACAACTGGGAAATCTGGAAAATCCAGTTTTTGCGTTGCATATTTAACTGCAATCGCTTAAAGTGATTTCATTTACTTTGCAAAGTTAAATAGGAATTTTGACATCTAACGCAAACGGTTTTGAAAATATAAATAAAAGTATTAAAATGTAAATTGCAGTCAGTGTTATATTGGACCATTTTCGAATGAACCAGTATTGAAGCAAAATAAAGCAAGATTACCATCTCAACTTATCTTATAGTAATGCTTGAATTAAAAGAAAAAAATGAAAAAAAAATTCTAAACAGTTAAATTTTAATGTGGGAAAAGACAGACGATAATGTTCTTGATGCAATTTTAGATTGGAATTACGATAAAAATAAACTAATGCCTTTTATTCGTATTGTGTTTGTCTTTTATGGACCAGTTGTTTTGTCCTGGGTGGCTCATGAAAACAACACTTAAAGAATATGCCTTCTTATAATTAATAAATATGCTATGAAAAATTAATAAAAGTATACAATTATAATTAAAATGTAAATTCTGCTTATTAACTATTACAAATTTTAAATTAACTTTCATTGAATTTTTTTTAATAAAAAAAGATTGAAACTGAAATATTTTAAAAGTCAATAATTTTTTTAATTTCAATTTCTATTTCATCAAGTAAATCTATGGTCGACATAAGGTATGTCAGAAATCATGGTACAGTATTTAAGGATTAGAAAACACGTTTAGACAGCATAAATTATTATATAATAGCCAGCTTACTTGACTATGAAACCGTTACAAATGATGAGCTTGAAAGTATGCAAGACAAGAATTACAGAGAACGATATAATAATGCTAAGGAATTTAAAGTGGGTATTCAGAAAACAAACGTTTATATAACAAAGAACATGTACCAGGAATGATATAAATTTTAAACAATTGATGTAGCACTGGCGCTCCGAAATGAAAACTTTTCATTTGAGACATTCTGCCTTTGTTCATTTCTCATTTAACATGCACGCGCAGAATTAAAATGTGGGTGAAAATTAACGTTAAATATTTGGAGCTCTATTGTAAAACTTTGTGCAGGCAAAGGTAGCCAAATGTAGTCAACGTACTATTCCAACTATGAATTTCTTATTGAAATTTTTAAAACAGATTCAATTTTCTTTGCCAAGTTCAAAAGGCACTCTACACATGGTTAGTTAAAACAGCATGAAAAATCATGAAAATACTGATTAATTTGAATAAGAAAATATGGAATTAACTTTGATATCAATGAAACACGCGGTAATATGGCGATTGTGATAGATTATTGCATCGATGCTATCAGTCACTTTAATTATTCAAAATTGAATCGCATTTGATTTAGTAAAATCCAGCGCAGCATTTTACAACTCAATCTTTCACAATTTATTCTGTATAAATAATTTGAAGAAATATGAAAAATTTTACACCCTAAAATATTTTGATTTCTCTTTAATAATAAGATCAAAAATTTGTAAAATTTCACAACTCAGCTTCAAAATTTGCTTTAGTCAAGAATCCCTTTCTAAAAAATTTCGTAGAATTTACTTTAAATATCTTTCATTTTAATTTTAATAGAGTAGTTATTAATAATTATTATTTTAGTTACATGCATAAGAATTATATTTACCTCAAAGTCTCAAATATTTTTTTATTACTAACCGTATTAACGACTGTTTTTGAAATTCAATTTTGCGTCTCGTCTATAATATTAATTAAAATAATTGTTATCAAAATGCTTTAATTTTATAAATTTCACAATTTTTAGTTTCTTCGCTAACAGAATAATATTTTCTCAATATAATTTTAACAAACAACGTTCTTTTCAGAGCAAGTCTCCTTTTTATATGTCAAACTTAACTACTCTTGTTTCTCATTATTCCAAACAGAATGCTACATTTATGATGATGGTTGAAATCATAATTTAAAATACGGAAAATCACAATAAAGTGTATGGATCTATGGAAAATACCTCATCTTCCATTCGAAGCATGGGAACACGAATATTAAAATTTCAAGGATTAATAATTCTCCTTTTGTAGTATAATTATCGTATTCAAATACTTTAAATTAAAGGGAAATTTTTAAATTCTTTAATTATCTGTATTTGATCAAAAGTAGTTTAAATTTATTTTGCAAAAGCAATTACTTCTTAATTACACTCTCACAGTACCACATGCCTATCGAAACTAATGATAGTACTTAAACCTGACATTCAGATAATGAAATGAGCAAATTTCTAGTTGATGTTTCAGAATTTCAAATCGAAATAATAGGCATTAAAATTCCAGCAAAGACCATCAGAGTTAAGTCTATATAAACTAGAAATATCGAAACCTTTGGATAATTCTAATTATTGGTCTCCATGCAGAAGTATTTATTTCTCTTACGAATTGACTCTTAATTAACCATTCAGTTGAATAGTTGCATTGGATAATCATTACTTTTAAGGTTAATGATGCAGAACTAATCCGGAATATGTTATATATTATTGAATAAATGATAAAATGTATTCAAATCATAAATATTCTATTTTGTTCTGGAAAAATTTAATTTATATAATTATTCTTTGAAAAAATTTAATTGTTCATTAATCCAAATAGTTACTTAAGTATTCCTTTTTAACATTCCTATATATTAGAATGCGTACAATTTTTTATTACTATTGTTGAGTTAGTGTGTCAACAAAAAATAAAATTTATTATAAAATGAAATCTTATTACATTATAAACAATATTATCGAATTAACAACAACTTATTTACATTCAAATTCTAGTATCGTTTAGCAACAACAAATCAAAAGTTCCAAAAAGTATCACTGTTGCCAATTAGAATTTACAACTATTTACAAAATAATATTTATAATTATTAAACTACTCCTGAGTTACTTTTAAATAAAATATTTCTGATTTTTGTCACAACACTATTTTTATAATTTTTTTATCAAAGACATTATAAGAAATTAAATAATATAAATTCTGGAGGAAATTTAAATTAGATTTAACAGCAATTTAAATTTTTTAATATAATCTAAGAATTTGTTGAGTTGATTTACAAAATATTTGATTGCTATAAGAAGGATTTATTTAAAATTAAAATTTTCGAATATCATTAGTTAAAATATATAAACATGAAAACTTCCTGTTTAATAATACTGATAAGTATTTTAAGATGTAAATTTCAAGCTTTTTTCATAAGAATTTCGAAATTCCCCACATTATTTAGTGTAGAAATGCATGTTAGCAATGTCATTTATATAATATTAATTATTCAATACTAGGTTTACAAATTTTTTACTCCTCTGAGAAAACTTTTCATTAATTTACTTCAAAAAAATCATTGTTGTGTTTTCTGAGAATATTTTAACCTACGTTTATAACATAATTAATTTTTACTTACATTTATAAGATAATTAATGGCAAATATTAATTTTTGCTTAATTTGGTTTCCGGGAATGTACATAGAATATCTATTTTTACCGGAAGGGACATTTTGACCATTCCAATTAATAATGTTGAGAATACATATTTTTCTATTTAAATATGTAATGTATTGATATGGACGCACATAGATACATTATGTGTCAGTAAAATGTGTTAATATAAGAAACAAGGTGAAGGTGAAAGTCAATTAGGTAGAAGCTAGTAAAAGTTTTTAATAAAACGACGGGATATTCAATATTTTGGCAGAAGAATGTATGGGTTGAAGATCTACAATAGAAAATAAACCCTTCTTTTTAGTAAAAAACATAGAATTGCCTTATCAACACACCATACTTCAGCAAATATGTTAATAGTATAAAAGTTTTTCTACTTTAATTTCATAAGTGACAAATCATTTCAGATTTTTTTCTAATTAATGCCAAAAGAGATCACTTTGACGTCTTTGGTAGAAATAGGTATTTAACAATTGATGGTAAGCTTAGTGTTAAAAACCAATTTCATTCATTCAATAATTAATTATGTATCATTTGCTTATTACTCCTTTAACTTGGTATTAAATGATTTTCAAGTTTTCATTAAACAAGTTTCTAAAGAATTTAAAAAACTTTTAATACTGTCTTAAACATTTGTCTTTCACAATTCATGAAATAATTTTTAGATATCCATTTTAGTCCATTTTTTTGATGTTCCATTTATTAATTTTAGCCACTCACTCAACTGTAAGAAAAAAAATCATGCAAAGAAGTGTTAATGGAATTTTGAATTCAGATATAAATAAATATGATTTTTCTTATCTTAATTCGTTTAACTGGAAAGAAAAATACCTAAGTTTAAGTTTTAAACATTTGAAAATTGTAAATGGATTGAAAAAAATTCTCTAGACTGTTCATTTATTCTTTACCTTTTTATTTTAACGAAAAGCCAATTAGAGACGTTTAATTTGCTATTGAGATTATAAATAAAGAAGCGCTTAAATAGAAGCAGTTAAACACAAAAGATCATTGATAAAACTCTATGCCTTTTCGATTGCTAATTAGTTGAATATTTAAATTAAATCTGAAAATCGATTGAAATTCAGAAATCTATATAAATAAAAATGAATTTTTGTCTGTATGTCTCTTATGTGCTGCCGTACGGCTCATCCCATTGCGATAAAGCTTTGAATACTCATTACTTGCACTTACAAAATTACTTTAAGCATAATAGAATTGTCTAATATTTAAAAAATATTTTTGGATCTTTTTTCTCGTGTATTAACCAATAATTATTGTCAAATAACTCGCCAAGGCGATACAATAGATTTATTAAAGATTCTAAAGTTTAGCTTTGAAATTTTAAGTAAAAAGTTTTTAAAATTTATCATTTTTGCAGTATATTCCGGAAATATTAGAGTATGCTAATTTTTGCAGCATTTTAACTGCAAAAAAGTTATTAATTCAACTATATCAACAAATTGACGGCATAAACATATTTTATGTGTTTAATTAATTTTAAAAGAAAATATTTTAACCACATTTTCTTCCATTGAATCTTGAGAATTCTGAACGAATATTAAGCGAATCACAAATGATACAAAAAAAAAATATTTCTTTCCTTACAATTCTCAAAGAACACCGAGTATTACAATTCTAAAAGAATACATTAATCTATTATATAAAAATGAGTTCCTGTTTGTTAGTACTTTATACGCTGTCGTTCTATTCCACCGATTTCTATGCAATTGGTCAAATTATTGCTTGCGTTTGAGCGAAGATTATAATCAAAGTACAATCATGATATTTGTCATATAAAAATGAACTTTTGTTTGTTCGCATCCTATGCCTTGCTGTACTGTTCAGCCGATTGCTATGAAATTTGGTAAAAGCTATTGCTTGTAGTTCTATGAAGGTTATATTTTAAAACTGATAACTGACAACAGTCAAACAGCACATCCTATCGGAATTAATTGCATATATATCAAACAAAATAAAATTATTATGATTGATGTCAGTCAATGTGAAGTAAACAGAATCAAAAATACTTTATGAAAGCTCTAACTTTTTTCTGCTTATCAATGAATAGTTTTCTACATAAGATGTTACCTTCAGTTTGCTCCCTATTTTGTCTGCAGCACACTGCATATATTAATCAGAGTTGGTCTTACGAATACAAAATAAAATTATTATCGATGTCAGTCAAGATAAGTTATATATAATGAAATTCTTCCTGTGTAAACAATAATTTTACTATTAATTAAGGGAATTTGCAAACGATATTTCGATTATACAAATGTATATAGTGTTGATTGCTTTGACTAAGAATATGTTCCCAAATTTTCGTCACTTTATGGATCCAACAGCGTAACATCGAGAAAATAACCAAATCGAGCCTAGTAAACAAATGGGGAATGACAAAAGAGCAATTATGCCAAACGTTTACAAATTGTCAAATTCAGGTGTTTCAGATATCAATATGAGGCAAGAACAGAAAAACAACGGTTACATGCTACCTGATCACGAGCATCAGAATCAAAAGACCAATTTCGGGCAAGAAGCGGGACAACTGCTCTTAAAGGAACGTCGATTGGAGAAGATGTGCTTACTCCATGTTCATTCCCATGAGCATCTCCATTATTCTCTACAATATTCTTTTTGATTTCAAACGACTACAATTCCCCATCCGACTTGCATTCTCAATGATCATCAACAAGACATGAGTTCAATCCCTTCAAGTGTGAGGACTGAGCCTAAAAAATCCATATTTTTCACATAACGAGTTGTAAGCTAGATGCTACGAGTCGGACAATCAAGCTGAAGACGGAAAAAAATATTGCCTAATCTTGAATAATAAAACTTTAAAAAAGGAGTTTTTATTTTTTACACTTTTCCTTTATAAAGCATTCAATTTTAATTAATGAATTCATTTCCGATAAGAAAATAAATGTTATTCTTTCTATCCTTACTAATTAAACAAAATGGTTGTTTTAAATTTCAAACGATATTTCCAAAATTGTTTCTTCTGTGATAGCAACTCGCCGAGTGCCAACTAGTGCAATATAAATGTCAATAATTAAATTTCTTTAAAAAGAGCATACTTTCTTCAGTTTTATAGCTTTGTTCAGTATCTTTACAACTAAACAAAATTGGTGTATGGGAACAATAATAGCAGAAAACCAAAGTAATAAAATTAAAAAAATGAATCTCAACAAACCTGAGTAATAATGAATTACACAGTGCAGAGCAAACTTCAAAAATCAGCCAAACCTAAATAGTTTTTTAATGCAGAACATGAAAATGATAATGAAAATTCTCAATTGCATCTTGTTCTTAGTGAAACTAATGGGAAAAAGAAAACAGGAAAGATTCTTTAATGTGATCCCTTTTAAAAAAATAAATAAAAATGTTTGATTCTGATCTTAAAACATTCTTTATCTAAAGATTTCAGCTTGGTCTCTAAAGCATTTTTTCCCATCAATTACTGATACTGCATTCGTTGTGTTTAATTTCTGGTTTCCTGTTCAGTTTCTTTTAAAGCTTGTTGGATAATGTTTTCTAACAAATGTCGTTATTATAGTTAAAGAAATTTAAAGTAAAAACTACTTATCAGGGATGGAAGCATTTGTTTTTGGAGAGTCTTTAGGCTGCCAATTTCTTATCTTTTACGAAAAGCTGACATTCTAACAGTTTAGAATTAATACCATTCATATTTTTCAAAAAGCCTAATGACTCAATTTCGAATGCTCTTTATTCTTATCTATTTGATAATTTTCTATCAGAATGTAAACATATATTTGTTATTAATTTTGAGCTATAATGTAATTTTCATATCAAATGAAAGGGCAAATGTTTTTCCTGAGTGCATCTAAAAATGGAATAACAATTCTTGCGATTAATGTAAATAATAAATAAAACTGGTAACTTTTATAATAGATTTATTTCTTTTTTTAAAGCTTTCAGTATAAATATTCACCATTTTGAAAAGGAATTCACACGGCTATGAGCAATATTAGTATTATTAATTACCAGCTATTACCCGCGACTCAGTTCATGTGGAAATTTTGTTATATATGTACGAAAAACTATCAAATAATGACAAATAAAAAAAATAATAAACCTAACCTGAAAGCGATACGTTTAAAAGTATAAGCATATATGATATATATATAACATAAATACAATTTAATAAAAAAAAACTCACAACTAACGTAAAAACAATTTATTTACATTGTATACCCTAAATAAAACAAAACAGTACGGTCAAATCCATTTTATTTATGATCGAGATTGGTATAGCTACAACAGTATTATACACATAATTTTTAAACTTTTAATTTAAATGAAAACGCACTTGTCAACAATCAAGCGCGAACTTTCAACGTCAGTTGGCGTAACACGCATGTCTGACTTCCCTGCACCAGTTGAGATAATCAGTATCAAAATTTGTCATTTTCTTTATTCTGTTTTCTTTTAAATTAAAAGTATTTCCGAATGAATAGTAAATATTCATTCATTAACAACATTTGATTTTAATACATCAAATACAAAGAAAGTAAATACAATTGTTTGACATAATCGATCGAAATTCTGCTAAGCCTGATCTCATTTCTGTTGGGAAAAAAAACTGGAACCTTGCTTATTTATGGCGGGATTTGGCCTCAACCTTTTGATAGTTAGTTTTTAATTAATAAAAAGTGAGCCATTCAATTAACCGGAATAAAAAGTAGCTTATATTTTATTCATGATTATAATCTATCTTTGTACTAAATTCCATCCAATTCTGTTCAGCCGCTCTGGCGTGATGTAATAACAAACATCCATCCATCCAAACTTTCCCATTTATAATACTGGTATGGATGAAGTTTATCTTAAAAAATTAAATAAATCTTTTACTGTTTTGATCTTAACATTTTTTATTTGTGTCAGATCTTTTATTTATTTATTTATTTTGTCCAAAACTGTGAGAATAGACGCTAAAATAATCAATGACATATAAGGAATTACTTTTTTTTTCAGTGCCTTACAGGAGCTTAATTTTTCTTTTTCATTTGTCTCGACTGACAGTAGTGCAGAAAGTAAAGTAAACGCTTTTCTGTAAATTAAGTCCAAATACTTAAAAAAGGCTTTTGCTTCTTTAAATTATATATCGTTAAAGTGATAATTTTCAAATAAATCTGATTAATTAGTAGATATGGATTTTTATCTCACATATTTGTCAATAATTCCCATCTTGTTATGCTGAATCTCAAACTTCAAAATGCATGGAAGGTCTTTTGTATAAAAGTCGTTAATTGAATTTAACTTGCTACATTTAAAAATCTAACACAACGAAAGATTTACTTATAGATTTAAGTTTTTTAGAAAGTTTTTACCTGCTAAATTGTCACATTAAAATTTTCATGGTTTAAAAATGTATAAAAAAATTTCTCAGACGAAATAAGTTTGATAAATAATACATTTTAAGAATAATTTTTTTCCTAGATATTTTTTGAAGGAAGAACTGCTTTCATATGCCATGCGCCTCCTACTTATAATCCATCACAAGTATAATAAATCATTCCCAGATCCCCAAAAAACAATTATTTGAAACAAAACATACTTAAAAACAAATAATGAAATTCTTCCGCGTTTATTAATATTCTTTTTCAAAAGGATTAGATTTGGAATTGAATTTATATTTGGGAAAATCAATAATTCAGTATTTATGTTGAATGTCGTAAATCTTGCTAAATTATTGATATCTGCGATGTTACAGAGAACGATAGTAAAAATTGAGTTTACAGAACAGAAATGAGATAAATAATTTCGTATTTTAAATTTATTACTAATTAAGTTTTATTTTTTAAAAAATTAATAATGAATCTGGTATTTCTTTTATTTTCTTTATCTTGGTGAATGACGCTTGAATATATTTTTTAGCTTAGTCAATGAAATTGATGCATTTAATTTGATAAATAACTTACACCAAATAATGAAAAACTCTAATTCCTGAAGCTCATTTCTAAATTTGAAATTGCATTTGATTTTGAATTTATTTTTAATTCGTTTCATGTTATTCCAGTATTTATCAAGATTATATATTTGCTTTTGTCAAATATATCTATTGATAACATATGAAGGCTTTACAAGTAATTATTTAAAAATATGAAAGAAAATAAAACGATTAAGAAAAATAATATAAAGCTGCATATTTCTTGCTAACGACAATTTCATGCTAATATAAAAACATAAATGAAAATAAATGTAGTTGAAATAAATTATATTTCATGTATTGATTTATGCATTATAAAAAAGAGATTTAAAAAAATTCTAAGAATCACAAATGGATAAAATCAGTTAAAATGTGCGTGTATATTTATTATTAGAAATTCTTCACTCATTATTAAGGAGAAAAGTAAGATATTTTATTTTTAATATTTTTCAGCAATTTTAAAAGAAAAAATTCATTTAAAAAGTGTTACTTGTTGAGTTCTTCTACACCAATATAAATGCAGTTGCTAAATTACCCAATCTCTTTGAATATTATTGAAGAAAGAAAATTAGTTAAAGAATTGCGTGCAAGATCATTGAAATGATCATAATAAAGAAAAACAGACATCAAGAATTATATCTTGAAATGATTTACAGAAACTAGTTTTAGAGAAATTTCGCTAAAATATTTCATGACAAAATTTATTTTTAATTGAGAAAAACAAAGAATTATATATTGGTGCTTTGTCCCAAATGACTTACTATATTATGCTTATTTTTTCCTTAGGGATGATATGTAATTAATATATTTCGAATAATTTTGCAAAAAAATTCAGAAAAGTAATATGATTAAAATAAAATATTTATTCCAGATTTTTAATTCCGCATTTTTTTACCTAATAGGAATTTGAACTCTTCGGGTTTTTTTAAAAATATTTTTATGATTTATAAAGAAAGAAAAACGCATCGCTTGACTTGAAGATGAACTATTATTAATTCTGATCTTGAATATTATTCATCTTAAAATAAATAGACTTATTTTTTCAGAAATAATAGTTTCTGAATTTTTATAAGAACTTGTGGTTCAATAGATCAAATGAAAATAAGTTAGATAAATGGACTCTAGAGCAGAATGAAGATAGGGTATATTATTTTTCACTATATAGTATTTCACACTTTTTATAGTATATAATACCTTATTAGACATTATTAATAACGAATTATTAATTGGAGAACTGTTGCTAATTCATCTTCAGATAAGATGCTCCATAAGTATAGTTATGCATTATTTTTTTAAAAAATTACCTTTTATCATAGATATTGTAAAAAAAATATATTTTATATTTTTATAATAGGAAATCAAGAGCAGTACTTAGCTCTTGATTATTCTCTATCGTTCTGATATAGAAATTCAGCTGTTCCAAAATTTCAATTTTTTGAAAATCTGCTTTACATGTTGTATAAGTTTCATTCAAAAAGTATACAAATTCAAGTTTGCTTTTAAAATAAAGATTTTTTAAATATGTCTATCATAATAAGAAATATATATTTTTTTATTATTGTTTCCATGTTTTAAAACAAAATCAATAGTAACAATAAGAATTTGTAACTGTAATATGTTAAAGAAGTATAAAACAGATAATTTTTAATTTTTCTGATTGTCCTTGAAGCTATACACATATAACTTCAGATTAAAGAAACGATTATAGTATTTTTTGAAAGATTGGTTAAATAAATAATTATTGACTTTTTTTTTCTTCTTGGAGTATAAATATTTATGTTTCTATTGCACTTTCAAGTCATTTATTAATATTCCGTATAATTATTTTCAATGCTGTAAACAAAATTAAAACCGTTTAAAATATGTTGATTAAGCAAAAATTCTTTATGAAATTTAAATAGGGGTCAAAATATTAAAATTTTCAATAATTTATCATTTTAATAATTTAAATAATTTTCATATATTGAATATAAATAGTATTGACATAAACCAGATTTCAACATTTTCACATATCACTCAACTTTTTTTTCGAAAAAACTATTTAAAACTATTGTTAATATACAATTTTCAAACTATACATGTTTTAAATATTTAGATAAATGCACAAAAAATATTAATTTATTAAAATAACAGATAAATATTGTATAAAGATTTTATGAAATTACTTTAAAACGAATAATTTTTTTAACATGGAATATTCCTCATAACTCTCAAGGAAACACAGTTTTTAAAATAAAATTCAGAAACTCAGTTATTTTTCCAAGTACATATAAATATTTGCCTTGATTAATTTAACGAACAAAATACGATCCTTTTTAGCATTTTACAGAAATCAGTTTCGACTTAAGTCCAAAAGGACTAATTGAACTAAATAAAATATCAGATTTATAGATTTTACAACTATGTTACTTTATACACACATATATGCATACAAACATACTTACATCACTCCTTCCTTTAGTAATTGTTTCAAATAATTCAAGAAGTATGTTTTATTAGATGAGCGTATACTGTGAATTGAAATTTAAATAATTTAAATACTGGTTTCAATAGAAAAATCATTTGCAAACTATTTTTCTCGTTTAATTCAAAATTTGTTAAAATTTACTAGTTAATAAGTTAAAATAATTTTTCATTTAAATCTTTAATGTGAATTTTTTATAAAATTAATTTAAAATAATTATATCTTTAGATACGATTTTTTTGGTGAAGAACTTTATTAGAGAGTCTTTTGCGAGTTTATTTTCGAGGATAACTTAGACCTCATTTAAAGGTTCTTTGAATCTCAAAATAAAACACCTTAACTATTAGAATAGTTAAAAAAATTAAATAAAAAATGGCAGTAATAATTATATCCACATTAAAAAGAGAAATATATTAATAGTTTTCTTTAGAAAATAGGAACTACAAGATTACTTTGTAGGTTCTGGAACATTTCCACACAAGGGTATCTCAATATAAATAATTTGAAAATTTCTATTTACAATTTTAATAAATTTTCTTTAATGTTAGCTGATAAGTAAGTAAATTTTGTTAATTGAGGTTCTTGTGAAGAAACTATTAAATACAAAATTTAATGATTGGAAATGAAAAGAGTTTCGATCGTTAGTCAAAGATGAATGTGCATTCCCAAACATTTAAGACCAGAAAATTTTAAGACCCTATGCCTTCTTAGTCAGTTACTTGGTTTCTATCGTAAAAGGAAATGATCATAGTAATTACAGATTAAAAAAGGAATTCCGTTATATCCATACTATAATCATTTAAAATGTTTTTATTTATTTTTACCAAATATGTGGAAAAAAATGTTTTCAGTATTTTTGAAAAAAATTATTGCTGCTGTTTTTCAAACACAACTTTGGAAATGTCTTTCTTCAGCAATCGACACGGATTGGTTACGTACCTCCAGATGGGAAGTGTAACAGTGATTCTGCCAGATTTAGTTAGTTATGTCATAGCTCCTTAAAAATTTCGCCATCGTCATCATCTGCCATAAAGTTAAATTAACTTGAAAGTATCTTAGCCAGCAAATTTCATCATGTGATTCAAAAACATCTAAATGAGTAATTTTCTGAAAGACAAATTCAATCAAGATTTCGAACCTAGACGATGTTTCCATACATAACGTATTACGTTTTTTAATATTAATAATTTTATTTTTCCTTCAATGTACATTAATTAAGAAATTTATTTAGTATTTAGGAGTTCAATATGGATGATAAGAGCCATTTATTCTGGGTAGAAATATACACTGATATTTTTATTGAACAGATGAATATAGAATGGAGAATAAATTATTATTTAAGCAGAAAAGAACATAATTATGAATGTTTGGATTGAGTCTCTTTATTGTAACAGAGAAGGTTTTTTTTTGTCAAGAGATTGCTAAATGAAGGTATTTTCCATATAAAGGAATTTTTCTATGGCAAAATAGAATGAATATTTTGCCTGAAATCAAAGCATGTTTCTCAATTCATATACTTTATAATTCCTTTTTCGTTTGGTTATTTGAAAAATAATGTTTTTATATTGGAGTAAAATATGAGCGAAATACCAATTATAAACAGTTGTTTTTATTTATATTCATTATCTTCCCGAACATATCCATAAGGAATGTTCATTATTTATTTTTAATTATTTCGAAAGCTATACTCTTTAAATTTAAAAATATTTAAGGTACCAATATTTTTTCATTTAAACACAATAATTTCACAATATTCCATCTTCACACACACAATACACAAACATTTCACAATATTCCATCTTCGAGCATGCTCATTAAAAATATTCATTAACTGCCAAAAATGGAAAGAAATGATTAAAAACATAGATAAGGAAATTTGCAATGCTTTATCTCTTAATAAGGTGAGCGTAACATCTATGAAAATGCGGGAATATTGTATTGCCTTTATTTTATTTTTCTACTGGATACTTGGGCTTTATTTGTAATAATTAACATACTTTCGGGAGAAAATTTAACACTTTTTGTCATATTTTTTTTTTGTATTTTATGTTAATTAATTTTAAACAAATATGCTTTGCAGATAGAACTTTTCTTATATCAAACAAAATATAAATCAAATTCTCAAAAAAATGAACTTTTAACCTTGAACAAAAATTCACCTGCGCACGTTCTTTATATATTTCAAAATATTTATTGTCTTAAAAATTCATCTTTTTGTATAAAGTTAAATTAACCTTTTGTGAACGACAAAAAATCATAATAATTAAAAGCTACAAACTAAAACCTACTGCACTGCCGAGAAACCTTTTTTAATATAACTAAAAGTGTCATATCCATTAACATTTACATCTGAATGAAGGCGATTACCCTCAGGTATTCCACGAAGAAGGGACATCAATACAAATTAGAGCGGGGATGTTTAACGGCAGTGAAGAAAAATGGGAACAGTAAAACAACAGATGAGCAAAAACAAAGTCTGTCAACAGTGAACAAAAGGCGCTTGCATTATGAGGTGTTAATGGTCGCATACTGTAAGAATATCTCTTAGGGTAAAGATGTGGAAGCCTGGACATAACTAACCTCATTAAATGCATCTGCATAAATTATGTTTCAACGCTTGCTTTTTGTGGACAGTGCTTTCAAAATGCAAGCAGCAATTCTTATTAAGAAAAAATCATTATATAAGCAGGCTGTTGAATATTAATATAAAGATTAATGGGGATCTTTTCTTTCGTGTTTTTAATATTCGTCTTGTATATTTCTGTTTTAATAGAATCTTTTTTGCCAATATTTTCTCGCTACATCTTTTTTGGATTGGTATGGATCTACGTGAATTTCAATCATTTTGCCGTAAGTGGTGATTCTTTCACAATCTTTTATATTAAGTATGCTAATAAAATTCAGTATATTAATATTATGTTAAAATTTTGTTGGAACAGTAACCCACTTTTAGATGCAAGGAAGTATAAGTAACTTTTCATGTTATTTATATTCTTGTAAAGAATGCATAAAACTTCAAGACAAACTTCAGTTTTTAAATATTCATGTTTATTAATCATTATAAAAATTTTACTCCATTCCATATATATTAATATATATCAAATATTGATATAATGAAAATTAAAAGATAATATGAATATGATGCACTTGAACTTTTGTTTCCATTCTACTTACAGAATATTCGATATATTATAGCATCTTATTAGTAGAGTATTAATAGAGTATTTGTATCTTATTTGCTACCACCTTTATGTTAACCTATATTTATTTTTGTATTTCTTTTGTTATTATATTAAAGGAATTAAAATTTTAAAAAAGCTTATCCAAGTTTGACATTTTATCTTAGATCTTTCGGTATCAATTAAATTGAAAACAGTTCGATTTCTACAGAACCGAAAGCAAAGGATAAATTTTAATGCTGAAATTTTCACATTTAATCTACTTTGCAAAGATTTTCCAATCTGACAGATCAACAACTAAATACAATTCTATCATTTTAACCAACTTTATTGCGAGAATATATATTAATATATTACTTATATATTTTATTAATATCTAAGAAATATAATCGCATTAATATGCACCCCGAATAGCTTAGAATGTTTCAAAGGCTAAATGGTTTGAGAAAAAATTCTATCATTCTTAGTCCGAATCTATTATTTGTATGGATATTTAATGCCCATCGCAAAATATATAAGAAAACTTTTTCCAATTATCAAAGGTTAAGATATGTGAAAATTTGCTCTTGATATTAGATTTCAAAAATCAAGTTATTAAATAAATATTCGTCCACTTGTTATTTATTTTTGTTGCCATTCTTTTCAGGGACAGCGATATGAATTTTAACACTTTACTATACAATAAAGACTTGTATTTCAGTTTAAGTATTCGAAACGGCCGATTTTAAAGAAAACTAATAATTATATGAAAGAAAAGAGGGAAAAAAAAGATTAATCAGAAATTCAGATAAGTCTTTTCTATGGTTATCTCATATTTGTCTTATGAAGATATTGAAAAATGCATGTAAAGTCAAATAAGTTACTTAGGATTTCATTGTAAGTGCTTGGGATTGATGCATTCTTTCCAAGTTCTAATTTTACCCTCTTTAAACAAACTTTTTCTGTAGTGCAACATGTAATATAATTCGGCTTTCTGTCATTTAATATTTTACCATTTCATCAAGTTGTCATACCAGAACCGTGAACTTATTGTTTCTTTTCCAATCTCAGATGAAACACCAGCTAAAAAAGAAGCTTTAATGGACTCTGAAATTATAGTGTTGTCAATAAAGTTTGAAGTTTTCCAACAGCTGTGAGCCCCCAACTGATTTATTTCTGTAATATTTTGAAGACAGCTTTGGAATTGATTAACCTGTCACAAATACATAAAACAAATTCAAAAAAAAACAAACTTCTATTCTCAGAAATATATAAATCACTATTGAGGGAAAAGTTGCCAATTTTCGTCCCTTGTTCGAAAAAGACAGCAATATGTATGGTTTTGGCGCTACTACCAAAATAAACCATCATTCTTATATCTCATGTATTTATTTCTTACCCAGCTCAATATTTCTATTAACTGCAGAAATTTTAACTTTTGGATACGTTGACAGATTGTGGCACTCGCTGTTTTGATTGACCTTAGGACGGAGTTACGATATAAGTTGAAAAAGATCGATTCAGTTGACGTAAAGCCGCAACGAATCTAAAGATTTACAGAGGCTTCATGGAGATCCATTGTTAACATTGTTGATAGTCTCTTATGATGCGTTCGAAACGTTGATGTATCATTTTTTCAATTTTTAAAGATCATTCATTTGTAAAAGCTTAAATTCAATTTTTTTTATCCAAAAAAATGTCATGATGAAGCCTCAAAGAAGGTTGAAATAACGTTTATTGTATCAGTTGAAGCTGAAATTATTTGCAAGTTAGAATCTGAAATAATTTTAATTAAAATTAGAAAATTCACATAAAAATGAGCAACCAATATTTTTTTTCCTGTTCCTAGAGTTCCTTGAAAAATGATGTACATGAATTTCTCTAATAATATTTACATAAAAAATATTGATTCGAAAACCTAAAACACACCATTCTCTCTCTCTCTTTTAATTCTGTGCAACATGATATTTTATATAACATATTAACTAAAATACCTTCATGTGATAAAGGAATCAGGAAATAACATTTTCTTTACAAACCTGCTTAGAATATTTCAATAAGAATTAATACTTTTTCAATTCTGAACGAACATTAATTATCTTATTTAATCGATACGTCATTTAATTCATTTCTTTACTGATATAGTCCGTAATAATATCCCACTTCATCAATATAAAACTTTGTAGAAAAGATTATTTTTAAGCTAGTGGTATAGCAAAGTAAGGTTGTTTTTTTCCTTCAGAAAAAATATATTCAGATTTATAAAACAGTCAGATTCCAGACAAATGATCAAAATTTAAAAAATAATTAGAGTAATATAAAAAAATTATTCAGAAGGAAATTTTCAGCAATATTAGGCAACAGAAAATAATATTAATTGCATTTTTGTTAAACTCCTTATCAATTTAGCTAATTTCTTAAAATAAAATGCATGTCGCTGTTAAACTGTTACGATCATGACCCTTATGGAAAAGACTGTTATTGATTCTCTTTATTGATAAATCAGTTTTGAAAACACGCAATTATTCCCTAACCATAGAATCTGAGAGAATCATTTATCCCACAATCACGTTTTCTCACATAGAATTCTGTGTGAAGAGGAATTTTCCCGATTGCTCAGAACTCCTGAGACCGCAAAAAGGGACGTTTGAAATAAACTAATTCTGCAACCGCCAATTGGCGATAAACAAAGAATGTTTCTTGCAGAAACGGCAAAACTTCTCTTTTGGTAAGGGTTCTTACTTTTCCTGATAAATAAATCTATAGAGATGGGACTTCAAATGAAAGAAAACAAAAAGTCAGAAGTCCGAAAATAATCAAAAAAGGAAATCTGTAATATTTGTCTTCTAATAAAGTTACCAACGAGACCAAAAATTTCGATTGCCCTTTTTTTTTTCAATGATCTGCGAATTCTTTCTAAGATAAAATATTTAAAGAAACAGACATTTTTTATTAAAATTTTAATAGTTTTCATTACCTTTTGGTAAATAGAAACATTTAAATGATACAATAATTGGAATAAAAATTATTTTAAAACTTATGTTACTGTTAAAAAATGAAATATATTTTTTTCATTAACTATATGACTAAAATAACGAAATTCGAGATTTCTTATTCGAACTGAATTTTACAATTTAATTATAATAATTTATAATTAATTATTGTTCTAAAACTCATCTGTATTTAATAAAATAACTTATTAATAATTAAAATAATTTCTTTAAAATAAAATGTAAAGGTCTACATAAATTATTAGACTAAATAACAAGGGGGTTAAGGAGGTTCATACTTGGAAATTTATGCTTTGAATCTTTCACTGTAACAAAAGAATATATAAGTCGTATGCTTTCATCAAATATATATTCTTGCCATATTTCTTCTTGATTATGTCGGAATAAAGATCTTCTTGTTAAAATTCAGTCAATTCTATTGTTGTTTGTGATAAAGAATAGACTATTAAAACATATTCTTTAGATAATTCGTGAAAAGGAAGAAAAAAATTCGTTACCACAATAATATACCTAAAGTGTATATTTTGTTATTTATATAGTCACTTTATAAGGGGGCTTATATTTGTTTCCAAAATTATAATTGTTTAATAAACAAAGTTATTTTGAAATTCTGATATAAATTAGTAAATCCCACCAGACGAGAAAAATTCACAGATTTTTTTTCAAAGTTAACAAATTGGTTTTTCCCAACTGTAATTTATTAATCGTTGCACATTCAATTCGTAAATGCTTTTGAATATTTGTGTTTCACCTACCGGCTGAAAATTCCATTTCATTATTATTCTAACTTTCTTTTAAGAAAAATACAACCAAATAGAAATTATTACTCCAAATTGTTATGATATATATTCCAAAATTCGTCTATTTAATTAATCCTTATCTAATGAGCTAGCATTTTAAAAATACGGAATGATATTCTTTCTTCAGCGGAAGGATATTTCTTTAAGAAATAAACTTTTCTAGATTATCGTTATGGGAATTATTTTAATTTGGTTCCTAATGACCTTGCATTTTTTTAAAACCAGATAAATACCACCTAAATATGGGAAACATTTTCCTCGACAACCTCTATCGCTATATATAATTTATCTCTTTATTTTTCAGTTACTTTCAAGAAATAAAAGCATGTTTCTTTTTATTTTATATTCCTTTCTTTAATGAATGTATCTATATGAATCAAAATGGTTTCTTTGTTTATAAACTATTGGAAATGTGGTCGCCAAGATATAGAAATGACAGGTAATTAGATATTATTAAGTAAATTACTTCTTAATTGCATTTTCAAGTTTTCCTTTTAAATTAACGGTCTTCTATTTAAATCATAGTTAAAGACAGAAAAGATCTATTATTATTGATGAAAGTTGAGTTTATACGACAGTTTGTCATGCGTAGTTTTATAAAAACGATTGTATTTATTTTTTCTTCTGTTATTATGAAATATGTACAGAGAAAATAGTAAATCCTCTCAGAGAACTTAATTAAAGATAAGAATTTTTCATAAACGAAAAAATTTGTATCAAAGTTTAAAATATTACTATTTTTGTTGAAGTATATAAACTAAAAACATGGTATGAATATGCTTTTTAAAAAAATATATTTGATTAGTTTATCACAAACTTATTCAAAAACTAAATAATATTTGGCGAAAATTTACTGTTAAACTAAATGATATTGGTGAATTATAATATAGTTTCTTCCCAAATTTCTTTGAAATATTGTCTCTCACAGGTGCTTCAAATGGATGTATGCGAGAGAAAAAATGATATGCGAGTTTCGGTATCAATAATCGATAAATACTTCCTATTTAACAACACCTCTTGTGTTGTTACAGATTTAGTAGATGATACATTTGACATTAAGCTCACATTTTTATATCTCCACTCGATTACTCCTTTTAAACAAATGATATTTCTATTACTATCCTTATTATAGTTTTAATTTTCTTAAAAAGAAAATATTTATAGAATAAAATGGTATCATAGAGTCATATTGGAATTAATCATTACAAAATTTTAAATTTTAAATTGGCAGTGTTAATTGTATATTTTTGTTCTAAGACTAATTATCATTCAGAGCATAATTAAATTGTTCTACATTTCAAGATTTTTAGAATCCTTCAATGATAGAATCCACCGAGTTCAAAACTCGAGAATTGCTGTAACTTTTAATCCAAACTATCCTTAATCTATTTTCCAGGGAGACCATCCTCTTTTATTAAAATGAAACGTGGCGCGTATATTTCTGATACATTATTGTAAAATGTAAATTTTTAATGAGTAAATGGTTAAAAATATTTTTAACAATGGGAAAATTAATTTTTTTAAGCATTTTTATTTAAAACGAAATAGAAAGATTGTAATCATTAAAACACTTTTGTGTTTTAATGATTACGATGTTTCTAATAGCAATAAAAAATTACCAAACAATTTGCCAAATTATCTTAAAATAAAATCAAATAAAGTGATATGGCTCCAATTGAAATATTTTTGTAAGTAATGTCAAATTATGGAAGCAATATGAAAATTTAAAACAATTGAACTTTTTATATAAAATGCAAGAAGTCAATTTCAGATTATTTTCATTGCATAGTTCTGATCAATCCGTGCAAAAATGCTTAGAATGCTCCAAACACATGATTGTATGCAAAATCTCATAATTAAATCTTGTAACTGTAGCGGGGTTTTTTATTTGGGAAGGTTTTGATTCAATGATGCGTCGTTTTCTTCTTCAAAACCTAATTCTGCTTTTCTTTCCAAAGCTTTCAGTTTCAGCTTGCTTTTTAAAGGAATTTGCTTTCTTCGATCAATATATAACTTCGAAAGAACATAAGAATATTTGTCAGTAATTGAGGATATTTTAAGAAACTTTTCTCTTTTGATGAATAATGCAACCATCTATAGTAGATTCATTATTTTTTTAAATAATGAATTAAAAAAAGATACAACAAAAATTATATAAATAGTTGTTGGTATCAATGAAATACAAATTGCATATTCACAGAGTCTATTAAAGCCTCAAACTCCAAACTTTGCTTCGAAGCTCATCGAAAGAAACTGTACTCAAAATCACTCTTTTATAGTGTCCTGTGGTAAGAACACATGAAACAAAAATTATTTCCTAATGCATTTCTTATAAAAGTCCAACTTGCGATTTTTCACCTTTTAGCTTAACTTGATTCTATTATTGTAACAGTGATAAAAGGCCAATCATTACATCTTCTATCATCAGTCAATAACAAAGTCATATACTGGGAAATCTTTATTGAATACCCATGTCTCTCCCCCTTTGCATTGTGTACTTACTCAAGCGAAGTATCAATCAACATAATATAGTACTTCCATTAAGTCCATATGACAGCCGCATGCTGTTTGCTGAATGATTCAGACCGATGTCGCGTGATATACTGTTTATCATATCCATTAATACTGCATTAGTACAAACTTAACACATAGGGCTGAATCAGTCGGTGTCCCCACCCTTACATGTCCACAGCTTTTAGCAAGAGAGGAAAAATTCTGAGCAATATTTCGGGTATGCTTGACATTTAATTGGGGTAAACTGCTTTTCGCTCCAGTGATTCTTTCATCGCGTGTTCAACAAATCAAAAATAAAGGCCCTGATGCTGTATATTTCAGAAAGGAAAACGAAACAGACTTGTTTGAGGAAATGTAACTGTTGAGAAGTCAGGATAAACGTGTCAATTCTAATGTATTAATAATGTAATTGGTTATAAGCTTGGTACTGGCATGAACATATGGCTATAGAAATATTCATTTCGTTAATTGATGCTATTAGATTCTGGCAACAATGGGTTCCACCAAAAGTCTTCATTTTAATTTTCTAACTAAAGATATGCTACATACTGAACCTTTCTAATAGATATTAGTCCCATAACATCAGAATGCAATTCAATTGTTTTCTGAATTTCTTAATTATAGGGTTTCACATTTTTATTTGTCTTGTAAAGGAGAGCTATTAAAAAGTTCTTCATTACCTTTCAGCAAAGAAAGAAAATACTGAGATTAAATAATATATGAAAGAATGAAGTCTGAATTAGTGGTATAGAGACAATTTTCCACAACAACAAAAAAGGAAACACTATATGAAAAAGAAAAGTATAACAAAAATGGCATGCTATGAACTTAAATATTTGCGAATTTAGGCTGTGAATCTTGATTCAACCATTTGTTTCAGTCATGATTTGACGTCTTCACGTTAAAGTATAATGCCGTTTGGAAATGATGACATTACTGGAATAAATTTTTGGCTCAGGTTTTAGAATATTAGCAACACGTTAAAGAAATCTTGAGAGTTTTTTTGAGAGCTGACTCCAAAACACATCTGAATATATCTTGGATTCTATGAATTTTTAACTGTTGGAAATTAACTGTACCATTTACATATTTATCAGAGATAGAATCCAATGCATTATTCTATGTATTATTTAAATAAACATCGCCTGTAAATAATTGATAGACACAAAAATAAGGATTTTATTTTTTGATAATAACTCTACTAACATTCAAAGTAAAATTATTGTGTTTAACTCGTTTAAGTTTTTACCTTAGATGTGAAAATATAAAGGCAAAAAAGAAATTTTAATGCCAAATTTTGAAATACATATATGCAAAATAGTAAAATACATTTTAATAAGACCATTATTAAGAGAAAGTAAAACGTAGTATTTCTGCATCGATTATAGGATGGGGCAAATATGAAATGGATGTATCAGCGCTCATAAATTTATGTTTCGCTTCTAAAACTAAATTTTTAATTAACAAATTCAAATCTATTGTTAGTTATAAATAAAAAATATACTTTATTTCATGGATAAAACGGCTTTACTGCAAAAAAAAGTATTTCATTTTATTATTTTATTGCCAAATTTTTAAGGTTTTTTGATTTGCGATTGTGCTGCGTGGCAACAAAAGTAATTATTTTACGTTTTTAAAAAATTTCAATATTTTATTTTTAAAGCAAATTCTGTATTCAAAGTAAACTGATTCATTTTTGAGTTACTCTTTGTTATTAAATAATTAATATTTATTAGTTACATTAATACTTCGATACATAAAAATAATACGAAATTTTGTTGATGTATGGACAGAATTAATTTTTCCACATTTATAGCAACATTATAAGTTTGTAATCTCTTTTACAATAAGGACTCTATATTAAAAGAAAAAGTACTTTACTCCTCAGATATCAATATTTCCTAGATGAATTATACTGAGAAAAAAAAATTTTTAATATTATTCTCAGAGTTATTTACTTCTCGAGCACTCTAAAACAGCAAGCAGTAAGGAACATGTTGGGTTTCATTGCTCACCCTATTGCAAATGTTATTTATTTGGAAGTATATCTATTAAATTTATTTCAATCAAGTAAAACAGCTTGTTTCTTTGATCTACATAAATGTCTTATTTATAGTTTTCTTTCTTCCGCTCTACTAAATGTATATAAATTCAAATGTACTTCTCAAAGCATACAAGATTTTCAAGAAATTTTGGACTGCATGAAAAATATTTTTGAAACAATTTCCACATCACTGATATAATATAATTTTTTTTTAAATGTTTCTTTTCATACTATTTCTCGTGAGGGTATTGATATATATGTAAAATTAACAAAAAGAAAATTGTCAACACAAGTTTGAGTCAAAAGTATATTCGCTGTTTAAACTTTATGAAGCTAAAGTAACAAACTATTTTATTTTATGTACAGTAAAATGTCTTTTGTTAACTTTCAATCATTGCTCGCATTGTTTATTAGATATACAAGCTAGAATATAAAAATAGTGCAGTACATATAAATGAAAAATTAAATAACTTTCTTAAGAATTTCAAATCTTTTTGTTGTCAAAAAATTCTTAGACAATGAAACAGTTTTTGTTTAGATAAACGAAAATATTTGTTATTAATAAATCTTCTTTCGTTGAAGTGGGAATTTTTTTAGTAATTGAAGGGTTTTGCTGCAGAAAAAGGATGTAGTTCTAATCTAGGGGAATTTAGAGTTACTATGAACCGTAAAATAAAAACTTGTTCGTTTGGTGCCATAAAGATGTAACTCCAATCATTTGTTTTCATGTTGCTCAAACAATGTAACTGTTTGTCTCATTAGTTTATTGCATTGTAGAGGTAGCTCTTGGTGCTACTGCCATTTCTTAACACCGATAGGGCCTTCCAAAGCACTGAGAAATATGCAAGGAAAGGGGAAAGAATTTTTCTATCGTATGAGTATAATGTTATCATAGAGAAGACGAGGGAAAAGTTTGCTGTTTGTTTCTTATTACCCAAGAAATGATTTTCTTTGCTGACCTATTAAAAGGTTTCCTCCTGAAAAGCCGTTACATCACTTCTAATGGTAAAAAACTGGAAAAATATTTTATAACGAAATATATAGTTTTTACTTATAAAAAATCCCAAAGTAATACAGGAAACATATTGTGTAGAGAGAGTGTTGGAGTACTCTGAAACAAGACGTTACAAAGATTCACATTCAAAACATTACTCCATTAATGTTAAACAAGATTCAGCCATCTGATTCCTACACCCTTCTAATTTAGAGCCCAAAATATAAAGTAGTAATGGAATTTTCTCGCGAATACATTCCACAAAATCATTTCTAGTTCTATGATGAACTCCGACGATGTAGTAGATGAGCCCGAGGTTATAAAGAAGGAGTGAAATGATTAATAGAAATATAATTTGTTTTTGTTTTTAAAGTCGAGCTGCATATGTATTTTGTTAGATTACATAAATAGTTAATAATAATATATCGTATTCATTTTTATTGTTAAATGTTTTCATAAAAATAGGTATTTGGTAGGAAGAAAGGTAGCTCCCCTGCATTTCAACATGTGCCATGTCATCTTAAAAACGTATTTCTGTGTGAAAATACTGCCATAATATGTAGGAACAATCAATAAGATTGATCAACAGGAAAATCGTCGCATAATTTTAAATTTAGAAATTTCAAACATTTTTTACAGTTTTCTGCAAAGTTTATATATACTATTTTTGATCATATAATAGGCGATAACAAAATAGACATCATAAATACTTGATGATTAAAGATAACATAAAATAATTTTATAGACAAGAAATTCTAAGATAAAAGAATAAGAGACAGTTTTACAATTGGAATAATACATTAATTTATTTCAACAATATGGCTAGATTTAATATTTTAGAAGTCAACTGAAAGAATTTTATACTCAATTGCTAAAAAATTGAACTGCATTTTTCAACTCTAATCGATCAAATCCTTTAGAATTAATCATTCTTGAAGTAAATCTACATTTTCCAACAAATGAGAAGAAAACTCTTTCTTTTTCATTCAAATTAATTGATTGAGGCAGAAAACATGGTTTTTCTTAATTTTTTCTCAATTTATTCCTTAAAAAAACAAGATATTATCAATTCACATCAGTGATTTTCAAACCATTAAAGACGAAAAAGAGAATTTCTAATTAAATTTAACAAATATGTTATTTGAAATTGTTTTTGTAACTAAGATAGAAGCAATTCAAACGCTTTTCTACTGAAATACGTTTAATAAAATTTGCGTTTTGTGCTGATTGATCTATGATAAAAGAAGACTAACAAAAAAGTCAACATATGATGAATAATAATTTCCCCAAAACAATTTTAATTTAATTATTAACATATACCTGCCTTTTTTTCGGGGAATTCTTGGTTTAAATTGTTCATTAGAACTTCCTTTTTTTAGACTTAAGATGTATTTTATTCCTTCATAGATTTAAATTATTTTTTAGTTTGAAAATAGGTGTGATCTCATCTAATTACTTGATACATTTAATTGTACATTTTTAAATTATTGCAATTAAATTGATAATAAAATTATCCTTTCTTTTCATGCTACGATAAATAAAAATTTTCATTGAAGATTTATATGAAGATGCTTTATTGTACTTAGTTAAAATTAAAAATCACTTTCATCTTGGTTTATTGCTTTAACAGAATTGACTTATTAAATGCGTTTTCTGTTATTCATTTTAATAGTAGCTTATTTTTTAAATAAATCTTTTGAAACATTTATCGTCGCTTGCCTTTTTACAGAAAAGTATTGTAACTCAGAGAGAACAATATGCATGGTATTTTGTTTTTGAAAAAATATCATTTTTATTTTTTTGCCTTAACAATTCAGCTTAATTCCAATTTTGCCATCTATGTTTGTGAGCAGTAACACGAGTAAATAAATTGGAATCACTTTGTTTATATTGAATGCTCGTGTCTTTACATATCTTAGAACGGCATTAATCTTTTTTGTCTATAGACATCAATACAACCGACTGATGTTGCATGAAATTTGCTATTGGTCCCATATGTTCGGGGTGGATTCTCGGTCAAAGCTGATAATTTTTTTAATAAGGAAAATTCGGCATCACTTCTTTTAAGAGTATGCTCTGAATGCAACGTGTTTTGAGTGTCTTTCTTGACATTCTTCATGGATATCGCAAGAAGTATTATGCTTTTGAGTCACTTATTCTTCGCAGATTAGGCGTCCAAAATCATGGTAACAGTAACCACCTATCTTGAGAACACTTTACTATAGAGCAACAAACTTCACTAAAAAGCATTTCCACAGAGTTTAAAGTTTAGACTTAGCGCTTTACTTTTTTTAATGCTGTGCGGTATTTTTTATTCAATGCTGATCATAGTAGCCATGATATTTTCTACACTGGTCATGATAGAAAAAGATTGATTAAAGAAAAGGATTGATCAAACCAAGTCATATAATGTAATGAATGTAATGTTTTTTGAGTTTCTTGCGTCACAATCATCTTGGGGGGAAAAGCCCAGGAAGCATGGATTTACTTATTTACAGACAACCTTTCCAAAATGTGTTAACTATAACTATCTGGTTTGAGGATAGTTTACAGCTAAGAACATTTTTCACTAAAAAACCTCCTAACGAGGTCAAAAGACTTAAAGTTTTTACTTCTTTTTACTGCGATTCCATTCGAGTCATAGTAGTCATGACAGTTTTTACACTAGTCCTGATGGAAATTTTACTTGTGATCAACATTAAAGAAAAGAGAAATAAATTAACAAGATCGAAATGATCTTTTTGTTTTATTGAAGCGATTATCCGATATATTTGAAGCTATTATATGAAGCGAGAGAAAACTGTATAGTATTGCTTTAATAATTTAAATAAAAGAATAATTATTACATTAGTAGACTAATAATAGGCATCTGGGGAAAATGAGAGCATATTATTAGAGAGGAGGAAAAAAAGAATTTCCTATGAGGGGAAAAAAGAATTTCCTAAAGAGTCCCATATATCATCATTTTATGGTAAAATAATTTTATTAACATGGAACTTAAGATCATGTGCTAAACAACCAACAGCTTAATTCACGAATAGAAAAAAAAACGATCCTTACGCTTACTTCATCCAGAATTCCTCGAAGAGCGTCGACTTCGGCCATCTTCTGCTGCAGAAGAGCGTACAGCTTGTTCTGGGAGTTGCTCTGCCTCGAACCGAAAAGATCGCCGGCATCACTGCCCCTGAGGTTGGATCGCTTTCTCCCACATCCGGTGAACGCATTGCAGAAGGGTCTTTTCTGCAGAACAGGCAGATCCATCCGATCCTGCACACGTGGAGGAATAACAGTTAGATTATGTAATTTTTATAATATTGCTATGATGTTTTTATAATACATATATATACTCCGGAGTATAAAAATACCCCAAACCTTCCTGATTAAGAAGATAAATTGAGTGATTTAAACAAAGCAACAGCATGACTAGAACTTAAGTTGAGTTCTGACATCACCAGCTACGATACATCCCCTAACATGAGAGGCACATCCCGTCATCGTTGGAGGTAGCCGATCCCACACCATTTCAATAACCACTATACCTAAAGCTTTTCATGATCAAGATATAAAGATGCTTAGAAAGATATACATAAATTGAATATTTTACCAATACCAAATCAAAAAGTCTGCCATATCCATTAATAATGTATTAATTGAAGCAAATCACAGCACTAAGCTAACTGCTTTAAATATTGTATAAATATAAAAGAAAGTTCATTTATCTTTAAACCATTGAGACAGTATTGAGGTCGTAAACAATTTTTAGGTTTAGAAGTGGAGAAGTCTTTCCAGCAAAATAAACAAATATATTATAGAAAAATAATTGCATTAAACTTGGTATATCATATACGCGTATAAGTATCAATAATCTACCAGATAAATGTTAGCAGAATAGATGTGCCATTTTGGAAAGGAATGTGTTGCTAAGGTGATCTAAGGTGTCTGGAAAGGATGTATCTACGCATAAAATTAAGATAAAACTCCACAACACGTTTGGCAGATATAAGCACTGTCACGTATTTGGCAAGAAGTAATTCCTCCAATTTATAAACATCTTTGCATTACCGCATATTATTATCGTATATCAGAATATTCAAATTGATGACTCCTCAGAAAATACATTTCAATAAAGTTCGAGAGGAAATTTTTTTAGAAAATTATCTGATTAGTTTTCAATGAAAAACATTTTTTAATTAATAAGCACTTTAATATTTTCCATGCTTATACTGAATGACCTTTATAAATCGTAAATATGCGTATAAATAATTAATTAAAAAATGTTGTACATTGTTTTCAGTAATTATTACTTAGCTACTGAGATTCGCTCTGAGAACACAAATAACGTAATCAAGTCATCATCGTAATCATTGCGGCAATCAAATCATATCTGGACTGCATTGGCAGTAACTCAGTTTTAGTCCTGCCCTCACCGGATACGATATAACCCCTCCCGTGGCAGGCACGATACATCATCGTTGGGAGATCGCCTAGGTTGGAGCCAACGGCTGGAGCCTCACATCATATATGCACCTATCTAGGTGGCCTGAACCAATCCCCACACCAGAAACTTCTCATCTTAATGCATGAGATGCCGACCCCAGGTGAGATATGACTTTGAATAATTACAAAATTTTTGTAATGAAAATGCTGATGTAAATTATTTTTTCCCTTCTTCTTTCTTTATAAACACTAAGAAAGTCCTGTCTTCAATTTTCTATCTGACAAAAATGCCTACAATAAATTATGTCCCCATTACCGACACATATGCACAGGCTTTTGTGAGAAAAAATTGCCATTATACCAACTACATTAAATTCAGGAGACCCGATTATAGGGTGTATAACTGAATATTTTGAAATAATATATCAGAAATAACGAAACACGACTAAAAACTTCTGAGACAATTTATTAAATGTGAAAAATTATAGATGAACGGGGTATATATATATATATATATAATATTAATCTTTACTCAGGATATATTAGATAATAAGTTTGATTCATCTCTTTTAGGCTGTATAATGCAATTTCTTTAAAATTATTTTTTAAAAATTTAATTCTAGCTACAGTTTCTATATAGAGGCCACAAAGGAAACATTACTCTTTTAGCAGAAGTATCACGTATTTCTTGGAAACTTGTCTTAGGGGAAAATTTCTTTAATTGGTCGACTCGTCACGTGTTTATCTTCAAATACGTTGGTGCGCATGAGATATGAAAGATTAAAGTATTCCAGTGGTCCCTCATGGTCAAAAGTCACTAGCAATAACTCTAAGAATATATGACAAAATGTATGCTTCTATGGTTGTTTATGTTGTCGAAAGAATTCAAGAAATTTGCTTTTTTTAAAACCCTAGAATTGAGTCTTGAATTCAGTTGAATTTTTAGCAATTAGATTCCTTTACTAACATCAGTAATTGCAAATTTTGAAGTATTTTAAATAGATAGTCTCTTTCATTGACTATGATGTCACTGATCTCATCTTCTGTCATTAAAAATATTTAAAAAATCATCAGCCGGCTTCCTGGCATAGGGATAGTGTATCTTCCCCGTGATCTGAGCCTCCCGGGTTCGAGCATGGTTGTTCTGTGTTCTATCTATGAGATGTATGAATGTGTCCCCCCTTGTAAAAAAGGGTTGTGCAAGCAAATGTGTGTGTTACCTTCATTTGAGCTAGAAGTCAGACTTCTTCCCTCTGGGTGCTTGGGGTCTTTACCCTTAAAAGTTATTGTACCTACTTTATATGGAAACACGGACAGGGTATCATCATCATCAAAAAACACCATCAATGATAGTTGGATGTAATTGGTCAGGAGTCTATTATTATCGACAGGAAGATTAAAAAATCGATACATCAGCTATGTTATCATTCCATAAGGTTGCTATAATGGTTTAGTAATAAATATACATTATGTGAATAAAGCGTTAGAGACATTTCACAAACCTACTTCAATCACTGCGTTACACACATTGATATAATGAATTGGATACACTGCTAAAAATATTTTCTCTCGTAAGAATTTGATTTCATATTTTAATAAAATTACACTTTATCCTCTGCAATTAAATTTTTACCATTTGCTTGGTGCAGCATGGCAAATTTGGTTATTGAGCCATTGAACATGTCAAATCCACAACGGCCACTTTATCCCAGCAAAAAATTTCAATATAGTTTCAATTGATCTATTAAGGAGTAAATAATGCATTTGATTGAAAGAAAATTGAATGTATATGCATGCCAAAAGGGCCGATAAACAATTATTTTCGAAAACGTTTTTTTTTCATTGCACAACGAAGCCTCGAGCTTACTTAGTCAAGCACATAATTCAATAAAAGTTTGAAGAAATATTTTCAGATAGCTGACCCTATTAAGCATTATAAAAGCTGCAATGAAACAAATAGCAAGAAACTACAACTGAGGATCAAAATAAGCATACTGAGATCAAAATAAGCATTGCAATAAAACATCTATCATTTACGAGTTAAAGAAACCAACTTTAGAAATTTGTTCATAGAAAACTCTGATCTGATCAGATAGGATTTTTTAAATAAAGCTGGTGGCAGATTTCATATGTGAGGAGGAGGGAACTTCGTCAAGAGCTCTAAAATCCCTATATTCAATTTAAATAATAATAATAATAGATATAATAATAATAAAGGCTATAATTCTTTCTCACGAATTCCAACAACCTTACAAATCCGCATCTTGAAAAATATTTATTGTAGTTAAATTTCTTTTTTTTTTTTTTTTTTTTTTTTTTTTTTGCTTAGCACTTTTTGGGTAACCATTCTTCTTCACAATCATAAATATTATTTTCAAATGCGCAAAATGTTGCATAAGTTTAATAAGTTACCATAAAAATAATATGCTTAAAGCGGTCAATATGTTTTTGTAAAAAGATAGCAATGTAAAGAGAAACAATTTAAGTGTGCGTATCCGTAATTTTAAATTAATCTCATCAACCTAAGTCTGTTGGTCTAAAAATGTTTTTAAATGAATATTATCGTTGAAAATTTAAATATTTTTAATACATTAAAAATTTAACATACTTAATTTATCAAAATGCTTATGTTTAAAAAAATTCTACAACTTAAATTTTTAAAAATTGTATAAAATGAATGCTTCATAAAATATTTAGAAACTGTTCATATCTTTAAAAAAATAAATTGTATTATCAAAAACATAAGATTTATCTCTGTATTCAAAAAATGGTACATCAATGAATTTTGATATTTCTTCAATTCTTTTTGACAAGTGATGAGTTATATTTGTCATGAATTAAACCTAAAAGCAGCAAAATCTGTATTTAATTACTTTATATCAATAAAGGCTTATAATAGCCCGTACACACGCTCGCACGCATGCACACACACACACACACACACACACACACACATACATACATACATACATATATATATATATGTGTGTGTGTGTGTGTGTGTGTGTGTGTGTGTGTGTGTGTGTGTGTGTGTGTGTATGTGTATGCTTGTAAATAAATGTGTTTTAGAAAAATATTGTAGCATTAAAATAAATGAAAGCAAAGAATCAATATTAGCATTCAAAAATCAAATGAATGAAATAAAGTTTAGTCGAGCGATATATTGGCAGCAAAATAATGAGTTAGAATACGCAGTGGAATTATTTAGAAGTATTTTTAAGGAAATTACCTGATCCAATGATTCGCTTGCAACTGTGTAGATGATAGCCAGTACTGACAACACGATGAAGGTTAAGTACGTTGAACTGGTCATTTTTTTAGTTTCTGTAAAGATAAAAGGGTAAATTTAATTTCATGAATATAGCATACTATAATGTTTAGTAATAATTAAATCATCTGCCAACATTGATAGGCGTACAGTAAATGAAAATTTTTGCATTTCCAGCACACTTTAAATGTATAAAAACATACGTTCCTTAACAATAAAAGAATATAACTTTAGTATAGTCGTGATTAAATAATACATTTAATTACTCTGATAAATATATTAAAGATTGTAAAACAATATAAAAAAAACATTTTAACCTTTAATTTCTGTAAATGACTACATTCTTGTTCCATAAGTATATATCGTTTTCCTAAATGTTAAAATTTAGATACATTCGTAACATTTTCCTTTTTAGAAGAGACACATCTAAATTTCTTTTCATATAAAGAAGTGTCAAAACAATTCTGAAATTCTGTATTATATTAGAAGAAAATATTCCCATGTTTTTCAAATCAATAAAAAAAACCATCTATGATACCTTTCTTCCTCCATGGAGATATCTATTGATCTTTACATTCATTAAGAATAAATCTATTTGTAGCATATGAGAAATAAAAACATATTTAGGCTTCTTAGAATAGCCTCATATTAAAGGTTAAAATCTTAATAGTTTCGGAATATAGCATGTCAATCAGCCCATAAATCGGGGAGAATTTCCTTTTTACATCATCTGGATTTCTCACTAATAGAAAATTTTACTAACATATGGTCAGAATTTCATTTAAAGAAATATTTTACTAATACACTATGAGACCTTTTCATTAACGGAAAATGTTACTGATATACCATCAGAGTTTCTTATAAAGAAAAAGTTTGCTGTATTTATTCACTTTTCCATGTATTATTGGCGTATCTACATATTTTAACAAAAATATTTCTGCTTAGTAATAGAGTAAGTAGAAATTTTATTAGTATATCATCTGCATTTAAAAATTTTATATTTTAAATTTTTTTTAATTAACTATTAACAAAAAATTATGTTACAAATTTAGTTTGTTGACTTGTTTAATTATTGCAAGAAATCGTTATTTACCTTGTTTAACTACAAAAAAAAAGCGTTGCGTGCTTACTTATTCAACTTGTTTAACTACTACAAGAAATCATATTTAATGAGACAAAAGAAGACTGCAATATTGTACTATTATGTTATTATTTTAAAAAAATGCTATACATTGATAGAGCATCTAAAAAAGTATAAAGAAATGTATTATATGCCAAGGGGTAGAAACATTACAGAAATTTCAAATTAATGATAGCAATATATTAGAAAAAAATAGCATTTTTATGGAAGCCTTGCTATAAAAACTACCTGAAGCAGAGAGTTTTTATTCCCTCTCTATACGTTTTTATCGTAATTTCAAACTTTTTCATTATTTTTCTTATATTCTAAACAAACGATGAATGTAATTTTTATGATTTTGAATAAAATATATGTTTTTCTTTCCAGAAAGATGAAAATTTAAATTATTAATTGCTTATCATAGATATATCAAACATGATAACGATACATTCATTTTTAAAAAACAAAAGGAATAGTGTTAGAATATTTTATTTTTAATAATTATTTATGCATAATGGTATAACTTATTTATTTAATGCTTCAAAATGTCATTTTTATTGCTCCCTTTCATGAAAACAACCCATTTATTACATGTTTATTTATGTAGATTAGACCTTTTTCATTGAGCTCTTGAAAAACCGAATTCTAATTAAAGACAAAAATGCTTTCTCTAAATTTACATCTTTAATATATTTATAAAATGCGATTTCAAGAATTTTTTTTTCAAATCATATATTGTTGATGTTGCCATTTAATATTTATAATTATTTGTTTCAAAGGAATATAAAACTAAACTTTTTCTTGGATGAAACTGAAATTAGTTTTCTGAAAACATAAAATTTATAACCTGCATTTATTTGTTTCATATGAAATGAAATATTGTTCTTCATTTGCATGGGAGTTATTTCATAAATTTATTTCTTATATTTTTAGAATACTCTTCATTTTTTAAAATTTCATTTTCCATTTCAATGTACGTTTTATGACAGTGTGTTTCATTTCAAATTACATTTTATTCAAAGTATATTTTTTGTCACAAAATTCTTTATCTAAATTTATACTTTTCATACGTTAATAAAAATATGTTTGAAAGAAAACTTTCCTCAAATCATATATTGTTGATGTTGCCATTTAATATTTATAATAATCTTTTTCAAAGGAATATAAAACTAAACTTTTTCGTGGGCGAAACTGAAATTAGTTTGATGAAAACATAAAATTTATAATCTGCATTTATTTGTTTCATATGAAATGAAATATTGTTCTTCATTTGCGTGGGAGTTATTTCATAAATTTATTTGTTATATTTTCAAAGTACTTTTTATTTTCTGATTCCATATGATTGAAAAATACAGAAATTCTTTATATAAATTTGTATCTTTCATTTGTTCATAAAAATATGTTTAACTTTCCTCAAATTATATTTTATCGATGTTGCCATTTAATATTTATAATCAAAAAATTTCAAATAATTTTAAAACTAAGCATTTTCTTGCATGAAACTGAAATTAGTTTCCTGAAAACATAAAATCTACATCTATATTCATTTATTACATGTTAAACAAAATATTGTTAATTGTATTCCTAGGAGTTCCATAAATTTATTTTTTTATATTTTCAAAGTGCTTTCCATTTTCTGAAGTTCATATGATTGAAAAATGGTACTATCCAATCTAAAGTTAAAATATTTCCTTGCTTTGTATATAAATGTATGATAAAATGTAACTACAAACATCTGACAAGATTCTTTAACCTTTAAAAAAAGAAACTGAACTGCAAAGAACTAAGACATCATTAAAATACGACTGTTTAGATCTAACAAATGATGGATCCTATTGTTTTGCATAGTTTCCAAGCCGTTAAGAAAAGAAATATTGCTCAACATTTCTCGGTTGAAAATTGTTTCGTCACTAGTGTTTTTGTTGCTTTTTCACCAGAAATAAATTAAAAGAAAATTGCGATGTTTTTGAAGCTTCTTGTGGAATTCCTTAACGGAATGCTTCTAGTTTCTGTTCTAGCCTTTGAAGTATAGAATCTAGAATAATTCAGAAAAGAATTGAAGAACATATTGTTTTAAAATAAAAGTGAATGCATTAGAAATTGTAGAAGTTTCTCAAATGAAAATATATTTCCCATTGTACAAATTTTTGATTTTATTATTTATGAATTATAATTTTTGAATCCAAATGTAAATTCAGTAAGGACTTTCTTGCAATGAACGTATATTTTTCATAATTCAAAATCTACATATAGTGTATAGATTCAGATACTTTACATGTAGATTTTGTGTAATCATAATGAAATAATGAATCATTATATTTATGATTTTATTATGATTGTATATTGTAGATATTAAATCCAAATGATTCAGTAGAGAATTTTTTAAATATATTTCACATAATACAAAATAGGCATCCAGATTATTATATTTTAGAGATTACATTATATACATTATACATATTGTTATATTTTACACATACAGATTATTATATGGGATTACATTATTTATAAATTACAGATATTGAATCGAAATGATTCGTTAAGGCGTTTCTTAAAGTGAAATATATTTCCCCTAATACAAAATCTACATATAGAGCATTATATTTAGGATTCCATTATTTATAAATTATAGATATTGAATCAGTTATAGATATTGAATTAATGAAATTGTGATATTGGAAATTACTATATGAAATAAAAACAAAGAATTAAAAAAATGTTTTCATTTTTTTATACTTATTTCATTCGTTTTTACTCACATTCTTTTTTTTTTTTTCATTTCTAAAAAGAGAACGGTTTTCCCAGAATAATGATTGTCAAAAAGTACATTCTAGTTTTTCATAAAAATAGGATTGAATGGCTTAATTTTGATTGCTTTCAAAGCTGCGTTGTTTAGAATTTTTATTACCATATAATTTAAAATTATACGTAAGGAAATACTCTGTATTTAATGATATTTTAAAATTTAATTAATTTGCTAATTTTTATCTTAATTTTATCTATGTTAATTATTTTTGATCTATTTGCCTCTTGTTTATTTAATTAATTCTACTAGAGCTCTAAAAACAGATAACTTTTATATTTCTTATACTCAGAGCTTCCAGTAAAGATATCTAAGATTCCCCATCTTAAGTCTACCTGAATGAAAGAAATATCTACCAAAATCTTATAACAGAAATCACCGAAGGGAAAATGGTCTATCTCTTTTGCTATTTATTGTGTCACTATGCCAACTGATATATAAAATAACACGAAAATAATAAAATGATTGAAATTTAATATACAAATTTACCATCTCAAATTTAAATCCATTAAATTTTAAAATTTTTTAAACTTTTAAAACAATTGTTTTTTTGGAACTTAGTTTTCGAAATTTCTTAGTAATTGAGTTGTTCTGTTTAGGAATAAATATATTTTTCAAAGATAAGTTTCTTTATACATATATATAAATGCACACACACACACAAATATATATTTCTATATATATATACATTACGGAAAGTAACCTTTGATTAACATAGCAAATAGCTAATTACAAACTGTAATTAACTATTCCGTAATTCCATAATCATTACATGTATTGAACTTAATAGGAGTGATTCGATTTTTTCTAAAAAAAGTATTTCTTGATAACAAATAGGAAATATAAAAAAGAGAATTAACCGATGAAAATTAAAATGTTATTTCGTCGGCAATTACTGGCCGAATTACAAATATGTTCTTTCGTAGGATGATTCATTTTATTATCAGATTTTTGGAAGATTTTTCTTTCTTTTATTCTTCTTATTGATAAGAGCATAAATAAGTAAAAAAAAAACTTTATTCCTTAAGTTTAAAAAATTACTCATTTTGAATGTGTCTCATTATCATTATCCTCAGAAAAAAAAATTCTCTTGTTAACAAAAGATGTTGATAACGTTAAGCAAAATAAATTAATACATTTTGACGACAACCGAGTTTTTCCAAATCTCGCGTTCGAAATTATAAGCTTACAAGGCCGATGGTTAATTCTTTCGGTAAAAAAAATACTATAAATATTATGTCAAATTAAACAGCATAACATATGCCTATTAAAAAAATTCTATAAGTGATTACTTTCTTCTGTTTATTTTATTTATTTATTTTCTATTTTAATGGAGGAAGGGTAATTCGGTTCGATAATTTGATTTTGTTATTGTTCATGGACTTCATAAAAATGAAATTTCCAGATTTTCAGGAAAAAGATTGGAATCTAAAAGAAATTAACGCAAAGCATAAATATGAGAATAGTAATACACAATTACAAAAATTTCACTAAAATTTGATAAATAAAGATTTTTTTTTATTTTTAATATATTTATTGATAATTTATGAATTATTTGATATTTAACAAACATTCGTTACAGACATATCTGCCTTAAATTTAAATTTTATCCTCTTCAGAAAAAGAAATGAATTAACCTTAATTATTTTTCAATTTACATTTAAGAGTTAGAATTCATAGATAATCAAAGTTGTAAAAATTTGTATACCTATCGTTAATGCCTTTGATTAATTAAATTTTTTCCTGAATTATTAATTATTTTGATTGTCTTATTAAAAGAAGCTACTCTATACACTTATAATTATTGCATTGAAACTGAAAAATTAACTAATTATATACATTATAGAAATATATATTGTACTGCTCGTTTTAATATTCTGAGAAGACCGGTAATTTCGATGATTCCATCTCATTAAGGGAAGAGACGTGGAAGGATGAACACATTCATTCTTTGTCCTTGATTTTCACCCTATTAGATTTTTTTTTTGTATGTGAATATCGTACTTTTTCTAAATGTATTTTAATTCAGTCCACAAGTAATTCCTGTTTATTTTATTCTTAAATGCAAACTCCCCTCCTTTCACCTTCATTCTCATCCCTTTTCTGCAGATTCTCATCCCTTCCTAACGCATACATAAAAGCATGGAATGATGTAGAATCCATTGTCAAACAATGTAAGTAAAATTTTCAGAATTCGTTTATTTTTTAAAAAGTAGAATTAAAAAACGTATAATCCCTTTGAATCTTGACATTATGTTATTGAATAGATATTTTTGAAATTTTATTCTTAGCTTATGAATAGCTCACAAGTAATGTGTTAAAGTCCTTACACGTATGTGTGCAATAACAAATATATTTGATGAAAATTGTTCCAGAAAATGATTTGAAAGCTTGATGCTTCTATTCTTTTTAGAAACTTTAACTTGGTAAAAGGCACAGAGCATACCCTAATGTATTTCTTTAGTAGAATACAGTAAAATGTGTTATTTTTAGAAGAAAGGTAAAATCTGCCTCTGCATTCCGAAAAGGAATTAGATCTGAGAAAAGTGTCTCAGAAATTGTATATTCAAAAAGAAGGAAATTTTTTTAAAGAAATATGCGGCATCTATAACATCCTCAAATTTTATATATTAACGATTAAAAAATTGGCAGCAAGTGAATGTAGTTCAAGTAAGAGCAAATTTTATCTATTTCTCCTGTTGCATATATTTGAAACAGTTATTTTAATTTATCTATTCACTTTATTGACTGTCTCTTAAATTAAACATTTATCATGCATCCAGAACTTATTTTTAAAGTTTTGGTGTTATTTAATTATTTAGAAAATTATGAATGTTTCTAAAATCTCGAATTATTTATAACAATAAATGCATAATTTAATTTTCTTTTGAAAATTGATTAGAAATGAAATGAAAAATGGCTAAAACTCAAACATGCCTGAGGAAGACAAACTGTGCTTTTACATAGTTTTTATTTTGAAGTAAAAGTATTAGATTCTTACCTTTTGGTTTAAGAATTAGTTTTCAAACTTAATTCTTCTTCAGTTTTAAGTCAAAAGAAATCGTAACTAGTTAGAAAAATGAAAAGATGACATAGGATTGGAATTATTACAAAAGAAAAAGTTAGTCAGTTTTGAAGCCAAAATTCAAAAAATTTTAAAAATCAAACGACAAGAATATTTAAGAGGAGTTATAAATTCATTTTTGAAACTAGTTATACTAATCTAACAAGAATACGTTTAATTTTTTAATTTATATTTCCCTTTCTTTGAAGAAATTTGAATGTCAGATTCTCCTGAGAGTTTTCTATGTTGGAAAAAAAAATGCGCAAAGGATTTGTTACAGAGTTGTTTCGGATTCGGCATAAGGAATGAATCCAAAACAATACTGTTTCCTAAATGAATAGTTGATTCTGTTTTCTTTGTTATGAAGTTGGTTAAAGCGCTTTGTCTTAATTTGTAATAAATTTTAAAAATTCAGGATTTACTCAAATTTTTCATTAAAAAAAGGTCTTTAGTGTGTTCATTTAAAAACTTTTAGAACATTCTAAAAATTACTTTAATATATCGGTGAAATTATTAAAATTCAAATTTTATATATAGGAGATATCAAATTACATTGTTGCAGAGCAGTACACTCAAATTCACCTTTTTCTTTCCATATTGAAAAGACGAAAGAATGCGTTTACAGCATCATTTTTTGTAAATGCTGGCATTACATAATTCCCAAAATCAATTCTTAATCAATTCTTCTGTGAAATCAATTTCTTACTCGTGATTTGGTTTTTATAGTAAAATAAAAATCTTAAGATCTCATATCAAGGGAATATAGAGAGAAAGGAATTCAGTTCGCTATTTTTTTTTTGTTACAACGTAATCCTTGCTATAATTTTGAGAAAATTATTTAAATAAAATAGTTCCTATTATACCTGCTATTATTTCTTCTTGAAATAAAGGTGAAAAACACCTGTATTTCAATTGAAAGAGATCTTTATGCATTCTTGGTAAAAAGAAATTAATAGGATAAATATGAACAAAGAAATGCTTATAATTATAAAAAATAATACAAATATCAAAGACAAGTTTAACATAAAAAAGATATAAATTAGTAATTTTATTTTATTTATATATTTTATCATTATTATAGTAAACAAAAAGAACGCAAAAATATTTAAAAAAATTATCTTCATCACGTGAGTATTCCTGATTCATCATATTCAAAACATCGTTTAAGAATTTTTTGCATTTGAAAAAAACCTTCGAACAAAATAAATATTAAGGAAAAATAATAATAAAAGAATTAAGAAATTCTTAATTAAGAAATCTAAGAACAACTCTTCGAGCATTATTTAAACATTGTCATGATTTTGATAAGAATTTTTAATTTAGAAAATTTCATTCTAAATCACTTGTATAAACTCTATTTTTATAATTTTTGAATTTACGCATTTAGATAAACTTTAATGCGTGAGTTAAAAATAAAAAGGCATAATTTTAAATTAGTATCTTCTACTTTTAGATTCTGCCATTCACAACACGGTACACACAGACACAAAAAAAAAAAATGTCTCTCTTTTTTTCACTGGAAAATTTTTTCAGCAATTTAAAAAAGGAAAACTTTTCTGAAAAATGAACCATTTAAATTAAATAGAAAGAAATTAAATTTAAGAGTTGCTTAGAAAATAAATCACAAAATTTTGAGTGAAGTGAATGCCTTTTAAAAATATTTCACTACAATTTTAAGGGATTTTTGGGGGGTTAACAGAGATGGCATTATAATCGTTCTTTACGATTTTATACCTAATCATTACTTCAATTTAAGTAGTTCTATATTGTATCATACAAATCTGACAGAAGCAATTTAATTTTATTTGATTCACAAATATAATGTGTTTAGTGTAATAAATATATTAAAGGTTTTTATATAATAAAAGTTTTTAATATAATGAGAGTTTTAATATAATCAAAGTTTTAATATAATAAATATTTTAATATAATAAAAGCGTTTAGTATGATAAGAGTTTTAATATATTAAAATCGTTTAATGTAATAAGAGTTTTCATAAAACGTTTAAAAAAGTAAGAGATTTTGATCGTTTTACGATATCTCATTATTATGTTTTGTCTCTTAAAAATTTCTTTAAAATTGGCACCAAAATGGTATATTAATTATGGAATTATTTGGATTTTATTGAAGTATTTGGATTTTACCTAAACCAAAGACGGTTATTAAATAAATTCACCAATTTTTCTTACTCATATATAAATCATTATTACCTTTAAAGGTCTTGAACTCCTTTTCAACAAAGCTCAGCAAGCTGCTATTGATTAATTAAATTTCAAAAGCATTGCAGCTCTTTGCAAGCGTACGTGATTTGCAAGACGTTGGTGGAAGCTAGGCCCGAAATTATGCATTGCTTATATTTGAACACTGTCTTTCTTCTTCACCTAATTCAGTTAGCAGAGGATTGATTAAAGTTCTTCCTCAAAATTCAAATTTCTCCAGACGCAGTCAAGAAGTTCCGCTTCATACACTTGAGGGGTACACATTTGAAATAATTGTTACTTTAAACATATTCCAGAAATTTCAAACTACCGCCTCTGTCCCAACTATCCATCACAGATTCCACAGACCTTATTCCTTTTGTCAACATTATTTTATTGCTTTTTTTCTTTTGGCAAGCTAAGAGTTAAGCAATTATTTTTAACTTTGCTCTTTATGCGCTTTTATGTATTAAAATACATGCTCAAAGGTGACATTGACTTGTTTTCTGCATCATTAAAGATTATTTTTGTGCACTTGCATATTAAAAATTGAAATATTGTTAAAATACTATACTGTATAGTCACTTTAAATTGTATTTTTTTAAAATACAAGCTTCCATTCCTTGATAGAAATAAAACTTTATTTTAAGTATAAACTGACTTGACAATGATTTATTCTGTAACAGTCAATAATTTTCTATCAATAATGTTCGACAGTGACATTGAGTTGTTTTTTGCATCATTAACGTTTATTTTTGTGCACCTGCATCTTAAAAATTGAAATGTTTTAAAAATATAATATATATGTTTAGTCACTTTAAATTGAATTTTTCAAAAAATGCAGAACAACATTTGTTGATAGGAATAAAGTTTTATTCAGAGTAATAAATTGACTTAATAATTTATTGTGTTTTGGTGAAAAATTTTCTTTAAATCCTCTTTTGCAATAATAACTCTTTTAAAAAAAAACTTGCAAATTCAAACTTGTAACGGTAGCTATTCTCCTCGGACCTCTAACAACTGCTGCCGTGAACAGTCAGTCCATATCTTTGAAGCAAACGTAAAGCACGATGTAGTTTCTGAGTATTATTTTAATTCATATATGTTAAATGTTATTGTCCTAAATAGTTTTGTCCAGGGGTAAATCATGTCCTTTAATGTCGTTAAATGTATTCTAACTTAATGGGCAGGATTTGTTGATTTTAGTAGTCTACTCTGACAGAATTAAAATTTTGGCACCCTTTCGGTCACAAATTCAAGTATTGGCTTTGTTGTCTGACCATGGCTCAAAGATAAGAGACATGGTCCAAAATAGCCCTTATGTCTCTTCAAAATAAGATTTCGCAGCTTTCATTAACAAATGTTATTATCATGTTTCTCTTCTTAGTAAAAGATTGAACTTTTTGGTTGAGTATAAGCCAACTGTATTACATTCTGGCAAAAAGTTTTGTTTAAATGTTTTAACTTAGATTCAGTTTTTGATGGAACCATTTACACTGGTTTTGCATATACTGATGCAACTGAGAAAATCTATAAAATATTTTTTTCTGAATTATACAAAAGTTTTAAATGTTCTCCTTTAAATTTATTCGAAGTAAAAGAAAAATATTTTTGAATATCTGTTGACCAAATGAATTTCATTTTATATAACAAAGAAAAGCATTTTTTTTATATCAAACACGTTTTCTTTTTTTTTATCGAGCGTTCAAACAGTTTGAATAATATTCGCCTTGGAGTAAAATAATTTTTGTTGCAAAAAACGATATCACAGCCTAACAAGCAAAGCCATCAAACTCAATTCCCGACTTTTACAAAAGGGCTAAAACACGGAATTTTTTCATTCAAAAACATATAAGGTGAAGCTTTTTCCCTTATGATAAGAGCTGGTTTCACTTTTAGAGAATGTTTAACACTCATCTTATAACTAAACAGCTTTAGAAAGAAATATTTAACTTTTTTCATGCCTTGTACTGAAGATGCTGAAGTCAAAATGTTTTTTTCCCATCTATGAACAGACTGTTTGCTGCAAATGATGAAAAATTAAATTATAAAGATTTCTCTCTCTTCTTAAAATCAGTCTGTCTCAAATTACCCAATAGATGGTTCAAGTCCTTTGTGTTACTAAATCATCTTGTATATAATAGCTCCAGGGCCTAAATAACTAAATACACTTGTATTGAAAAGTGATCATCGAATTTATATGTTTTAAAACCAAGATAAGAGAACTTTACCTTGAAACTCTTACATTTTGAAGCACCTTTTTAGGTTTCAATCTTCAAGATAAATCGAAAGAAAAAATCTATTGGCACTTCAAAAATGCCCCAGACACATAGCAGACATGCAAGTACCATTTAAGTTTTTCTGGATAGATATTGATGGCAACGATCCCAAGAACATTTTTAAAAATACTGAAAAGTTCGACGCAACCTTTGTCATGGATATTGGTTTTGTATGGCGAGCTGAAAGGTTTTTCAGGAGTAGCATATAAAAAATTCTGTTGCCTTATATTCAAAAATCTATTTTTTCACCCCTTTTTCCAAGAAATTTACTTTCCACCTCATATTTTAAGGAAAAAATATCGACACTGAATCTCTTGCTTAAAAGGGATTCTAATTTCAGTAACGGCGGATGAACTAAATAAAAGTTGGTAATCAATAAAAATTCGAATTTTTTTACTATACTTGAATTTTGTTATACTTGTCAACTAGAATATTAAGAACCCACGTAAAAACAAATACATAGATGCCTTGAAATAGAAAAATTTTCGATTTCATTTCTCAATACAAGCTTTACACGCATATAATCAATAACTACTTTAATTTCTACTGACCACTGACACACATTTTTATTTTTTCACAAAAGTAATAAACATAAAAAAATACTGCAAATAACCAAGACTCCCGAGTTTTAAATTTTGACCTCTTTCGATAGTTGAAACGTTCCCACATCCCAAAGTAGGACAAAGTTAAATTATGCTTTATTTGTCTAAGTGTATATAAACTAGGTAAATCAAAAATGGGAGTGTCAAAGCTTGGATGAAAATTCTCGGGAGTTTTAGGTACCAAAACTACTAACTTACAAAAAATTTTAGAATAAAATTTATAGGTTAACGGAAAAAGATATTTTTGGAAATATATATTTGATCTTTCTCATCATGAAATTAAACTAAAAATTGCTATATTGTAGTGTGGGTTGGTTGATGTTAGATGCTATCAACCACATAGCAGATGGTTTTATTTTCAAAGATGATAGAGTAACTATAGATAAGGATATCTATAGCTGTATATATTATCTATAGCTGTTTGATAGAATAACTTTATATTTTAATGCTCAAAATATACTTATTGCAATAGTAGTCTCATCTGCCTATCTAATGCATAATAAAACGGCCAACTAGATTAAAGTTATAATTTTTACAATTCTCATACCATTAAAAATAATTTTAAATTCCAAAATCAGACTTTTTCTTATTCAGTTACAAATGTTTGTCCTATACTGCATATTTTAAGGTATCCGACTTGGTAAAAATCGTCAAATTTGACAAAACTAACTTTAAAAAATTTAATGAACAATATTTAAGCCTGTTCTTTTACCTTTCCAAATTTGTCCTATTGTTTGTCTACCTTCTTTGGAAATAATGTTACGGCCGTTTTAAGTTAGCATAGTGTGACGGAAGGCGAACTGGAAATGGCATTTTGAAACCGGAAGTTGATGTAAATATCACAATCTGTCAAAGAATTTCAATGTTAAAAATGACTAAAATAATTATTTTATAGCTTTTATACCTGATAATAAGTATATGCAGGTATTATTTTAAAATTTATCTCATTAAAATTAGCAACAAATGTATTGTACTGAATGAAGTTTTGTTTGTTTATTTTCTCTACGTTATTGAATACTTCTCAAGTGAACTATTTACAAGCATTTTTCAACTTCAATTCACTTTTTCACTATATTCTAAATCTATTTCTGGTTTTAGTATGCTGAAAACGAGATCTAAACATTCTAAGAATAACGTTCCAATAATCCTATGCATTGCCAGTGCCCTGAAGGAGCAAATAGTTGGTGCAAGTTTCAGGGTACCAAATTTTCAGGCATAGAACTTCAAGAAGAGAAACCGGGCCTATCATCCACCATTATAAATAAAAATAAAAGGAGCATATATGGTACTAAGTGACCAAAAATTATTGCAGAAATGCCTGCATGGAAAAACACAGAATTGTAATGAACGTTTTAACGGTGTACTGTGGAATGTTGTGCCGAAAGAAACATTTGTTGAACAGCAAACTCTTCGTTTAGGTATATACGGTTTAAATTTACAATGCAGGATACACTGGTTTATTACTTGTTTTTGAAAAATTAGGAGGGCTTATTGAACCAGAACAAGTGAAAGGTTTCATCAGCATTGATGATAACAGAGTAGCCGCTTCAATACAACATTATTCAGCATCAGTAAAACTGTCCAGAAAAAAAAGACAGGTAGAAAGAGTAAAAGTAAGGTAAAATCTGTAAAGTCAAATTAAGATCTGTAAAGGATGATTTAAAGGAACATCCAACGTATAAATAAGGAGAGTTAGACTTATTGAAAAAAAAAATAATTTTGTTTCTTTTCAAAATAAAAGCTTTAAAGGCATTTTCTGAAGAATTAAATTTTTGAACTTTTTGCATTACAGTAAATACAATATCTAAATATGTTCTGAATATATTCTTAGGAAAATTTGTAGAATTGTTTTATACATTATTTTTAATGCTCTGAACTAAAAACTTAAATATAAATGCAGCTTTAGGCATTTTACAGGTATGACAAATTGAGAACATTTTTTTCAAAAGTTTCTTGTTTATATAATTGTTTTAGCCACATCTCAGCATACAAAGCATGCATATTGGTTATTACAATGTTCTTCTAAAATATTTTTAATATCCGATTGTAATTTTTTTTCTCTACGACTGATGGCGTAACAGTAAATTTTTTTGTTTTTTTTCACTGTGTTTTCAATTTTCCATTTTTTTCAAAATGTTATGAAAATATTTTTTTTTTATTTTTGAATATTTTTCATTATTCTGTTGCATATTCAAACTAAACCTAGAATAATAAGAAGCATTTGAAGCATATTTAGAAAAAAAGGCTCCGAACCCAGTCGGACACCTTGAAAGTGAATCATAGAAAAATAATAAATTAATAAGAATATTGCACTCGTATTAAAATAGATTTTGGAATGTCTGTTATAATTAAGGGACTTAAAACCATGTGTACAAACTCATAGAATTCTTTTATAAATAGAAAAAATTTGATGTTAAAAGATAATATGTTAGATAAAATGTTAATAAGAAACATAGACCAAAATTCTTAATTCATTATATTATAGAGAATTTTTCAAACTAGCCTCATACCGTAGATGCCATTAGTTTCCAATCTGTTACATTTAGAATATAGATGATAAATTTACAGTACTAAATTAAAAAAGAATTAAGGTAAATGTAAAAGATGAATTAGTACAAAAATCAGTGCATCGAGTTGACAAAATCTGAAATTCATATAACGTTCTTCAGCTCTCAAACTTATTGAAAGCGTTGTTAAAAAATAACATTATGCAATATTTGCTTTGCATTATTTAGACAATCCATTAAATTATTTAAAGGATCTATTATGCTAGTTAAATTTAAAAGATTTTAAATTATGGTGATAATGTATATTATGGATTATTTGTGACATAGCTAATTTCAATTATTTTACAGATAACTAGCTGCTTATTTGTATACTTTTAATAAATAACGTGAAAATTATACAATAATGCGTTCAATAACATAATAAAGGTTCTGATTATATATTTTCCCAGAAATATACTTTTATTAACTGTAATTATTATTTAACATAGCTCAAATATTTTGAAGCCTTTGTAAGTATTTTATTGTTTCTCATTATATTAAAATCCAGTTTATAAATATCAATTACTATGTTATTTTTATACAAGGAATGCCTTACCTAATTCGTTTATGCTTTAAAGCGGAAGGTAAACAGACGGATATGTTTGAAAACATAAAAGCAAAATTAGCACTCCCTATTGGACGTAGAAAATATTTATTAACCTAAAGACTACTATCTTGTAATATATGAACATTTTCACAAAAAAGGTCACCTCCCTTCTGTAATTACATTGCAAAATTTTAGTCAGATGTACATTAGTAAAATTAAAAATTTGAGAACAAATACTTTAAATATACATTAGATATGCCAACGCTATTTTCTTTCTTAACATAAACTGATGACTTAAACTTTTCGCATTTTATACCGAAATAACTTATTCAAGTATAAATCTCACTTAATGTAAGTTATTTTTGTAAAGCTTTAATTTTTGGTGTACAAATCAAAGAGGTTATTTATTTATGAAAGTTTTAGATTAAGAAATAAAGTTAAAGTAAACATTACTCTTGCCATACTGATTTTAAGAATGCATTAGATCAATTATTAAGTTTCTTCCATCTACAAGAAAATGTTTTCCGTTATAATAACTGCTTTAGGATTTCGAAATTCAAAGAATTTGACTCTTGCATTAAAAAGATTTTAAGTTTAAAATTCTAATGCAATTCAATTTTTGTTATTTATTATGTCATATATTATCCTTACTAGAAATGTAGAAAATTTATAGTAGAACATAAGGTCTGCTACAAACGTAACACATCAAAGAATGTAAAATTCTGAAAGAAATAATAATTCATAAAAGTAAGTTTAATGTTAGAAGACTATTTTCAATAAAAGATTTAATGCAAATTTTCGGATACTGCAAATGTTTCCCAACTAATTCAGCTATCAAATACTATTTCAAGTACTATTTACTAACTTGAAATATTACTATTTCAAGTTATTTTACTATTTATTATTATAAAAATTGTAATATAAATATTATTTATTACTAAAAACTATTAAAAGACTACTTTAAAAAAATTTTTGATGCAAGTTTTCCGAAACTGTAAATATTTCATAACTAATTAAGCTATCAAAACATTACTATTTAAAATATTTTTATTGTTTATTATTATAAGCTAAAAACTATTTTACTCTCAAGCTTGTTGTATTTCTAAATAATTAAAATAAAATATTGTAACAAAATAATCATGTTCAGCAAATCAAATTAAAATGTAATTCCGAATAAGTAGATAATATATTTTGATACCAATTAATCTCGTTCTCGCTAATGCCAGTTAACCAAATAATTATTCTTATTTCGTTTTCTACCGAAGTATCCTAATGTTAATGTTAAAAAAATTATGAAAGATATTGTTAAATAAATTTATCATCATCTCAACATCCTACTCATTATTATAATTTTCATTTTATAGAAATTAATTATGTATAATCAGCCATCAGCTGTTTTAACTTAATAATTTATGAGCTCCTGATTTTATTTCAAATTTTGTTGATAATTAAGAAATTAATAAAATTGTAGGAGAAGAAAGATAATAAAGTCATAAGGTTTATAAATTCGCAGATTCCATAAGTAAATTGGTTTATAGGATGAATTCAGAACCATAATTCCTTCTCTTATTTGAAAATTAAATGTCTGAATTATTTCCAGAAGTTTTATCTTGAACTTTCTTTTTTAAACTTCCAGTTCCAGGTTTGATAGATAATTTGGTAAAATGTGAGAGACCAAACTTCACTAGCCAGTTTCTTTAAATGGCAATTTTGGGGAGGTAATATTTAGATACTGTTCCTATACGGATTATTTATGAATATTTTTCGATCTTATCTCATTTCACATCCATCAGAGCCATCTCACAAAATTTTGAAGAACCAGTAGGCTGTCGACTTATGGCAACCACGCAAATTTAAGAGATGGCCCTATATGACTTTGTCAGCATGAGAATAGATATAAAAACAATTTAGATAAATAAAATAAAAGAGATTTAGAGGCATTAAATTTGAGGAAAGTAATAAATATTTGAAAATGAGATTGTTAACATCTGAGTGTTTTGATTTGACATTTTAAACTTAAAAATTAAGTAAAGTTTTTACATTTTTCCAAAACTTTCAAAAATAAAAAATAAATTTAAAAATCAGATCAATTACCGGCGTCCTGGCTTATGAGTTGTGCGTCATCCACGTGATCTGAGCATCTTATATTCTAGTCCTAGTTTTGGCATGTTGTTTTTCACCTCTGTGTTCACAATTTGTGAGGTATGTGAAAGAACCCCCCCCCCCCCAGTAAAAAGGGGTTGTTCAAACTAGTGTGTGATTGTCATCTGCATATGAGTTTGAAGTCAAATTTCTGTCCTCTGATGCTCAGGGGTCTTGGCTCACAGAAACTACTCCACCCAACTTTCCGTGGTAACGCGTACTCGGCTTCATTTAATGAATTGCAATTTATTTTCATTTATTTTTAAAAAATATTCTTATATTTATTTTACAATAACCCATAATTATAAAGGTTATTTTACAATAACCGATATCAAAGCACTGAAATCGTTTTCATCGCAAATAGAAATATTTCTTCTTGGAGTTTACTTCCTATGTTGATAATGAAGGTATGAAGATAGGTCTTATTTTTCCATGATGAGCATATTTTTTATAGTACGCTTTCAATAATTTTTTTAAATAATTTTTTTAAAGAAAAGTTAGTTTTTATGGAATAAGAAATAATTATAATTTTTTCAATTTCGATTATTCTGAATTCTAAAAAAAATAAATGTTATTTTTATTTTAATTCTAACAACATTAACTAATTTAGATTTTTAAAAATACAATATAATAAATAAAAATCAATAATTTTGGAAAGATGTTCAAATAAAATGAAAACTTTTGTATTAGAATAAAAATTAGCTGTAAAGATTATAGAACAATGCAACTTGTGCAGTGAAACTAAATCCAAACACAAGTTGTCACTCTGAATTCAAATCCCCCAATACTGAGAAATAAGAAACTCTCTTGGAAGTCAACTGATGAAGAAGAGCCTCTGTCTTCGCAGTTGACAAAGCGGGGCTTCATTTTTCTGCTACAATACCCAGAACTCCATCTTTGTTGAACTTAAAAGTTATCGAGAAAACTTCATCCGGGTATCATCCCCAATCAAGTTAGGCACTCAAAGAAAACATCCACCATAGTAAAAAGGAAAGCTAAAATATCAAGTGGAGACTTTAGAAACTTTTGAGTCGGATCAATGCAGATTGCTTTCCAGCCCGGCAAACAGTCAGCCTGCGAGAACCTCCTTTGTGTTTTGCTAAGCTAAAATAGATTTGAATTTCTCATCTGATAAAGTTACTCATAATATTGACTGAGTCGCATTCTATAAAAATAAGTAGATTAAGCAAAGGATTTTCGTTGTTGTTTTTTATTTTTCAAAACTGAATCTTCTACTCGGACCTTAAACATTTTAGTCTAAAATTCAATAGGAAATGAAAAAAAAAGTTTAAAATTTTTTGTGAATGTGAATGGTTTTCGCATAAAAGTATTCATATTTTGCTTGATTTTACCAATACTGTGTAAAATATTCGAAAGTAAAATATTAGTCTAAAATTTCCTATGCCATTTGACGATAAAGATTGTTTATATTATAATATAAAATGGATTTTGTATAAAATGAAAATAATAATAATTTCAAAAGAAATGATTTTCTCAAAGGGATAAATAAATTCCCTAATTTCATTATAAATCTTTCATAAGTAATTTACCTATTAATAGTTAAGTACTTTTTCGCATTTAACACAAGATATAAGAAGAAGTAAAATATAGCAAATTTTTGTAACACAATGAAATAGTAATATTTCTAAATGAATCCCAAAGTTGAGAATATATATATATATATATATATATATATATAATATTGGAACCCATAACCAATTCACTTAAATTTATCTTATTAATTCATAGTCGTATTTTAATTGCATTAATAGATTAGTACATTCCAATTAATCAATAAAAATCAAATATATTAATAATTTTTTCAAATATTTTTTCAATTATTTCTACTATTATTATTATTTAATTTTTTAATCATTTTTATTATTAAATTTTTTTATCATTTTCCCCCTAACTATTATTTTTATCAAATTTTTAGATTATTTAAAATTAGTACATTTCAAAAGCATAGAGAAATAAATATCAAGTTCTTGAATTTTATTAGACATTCATTATATTGTGAGATTAAAAATCACACTTAGTCTTATAATAGATGACAATAAATAAATAAATCCTAATAGAGAGTAAATATTAAACATTAACAAGCCTATTCAAAACTTCGAAAACGGATTTTTCTCAAGTCCATTTTAAAGCTCTCTGAATGTTTATTCAAAGTGTATGCATCTGCTAAAAGTTTGTTGAAACGAATATTAGGCTCATGAACAATTTAGGATAATCTTCCGGTAGTGATGACAGCTTGTGGTAAATGCTTTTCAAGAGCCCCCGACTCATTTAAGGGTAAAGAGCTCTTTCCTCATTAAATTAATAATCCTCTCGAAACCCTCGGCGTCATGCTGGGACTTTAGTTTTGATTGGGTTCACATTTTCCTCATATATGGAATCAATTTTCTTAGTAACAAGGCAGATATGTAATATTTATAGATAAGAAGGTCATTAAATTTTCAGATAATGTATTTGGTTTTTATATGAATAAAATTTAAATTTACTCGATACTTAAAAGATAGAAAAAAATTTATTCTTTATTGCAACAAAATAGAGAAGACATGTGAAGCATTTATGTATTTCATTATATATTGATACTAATAGCATTTTTGGTGAAAAATTTTAATAGAACAAAATTTTTAATTACTGATTTAATTTGATAGATAAAATAATAAATAAATATTAGACTACAAATTTACAAATATTTCAGAAATCCAAAATTTACATCACTTTTCCATATTACAACAAACAAAATTATTCTAATTGTTTCATCAAGAACGGCAAATTTATAAAAAAGCTGAACCTTTTCATATTTTTATTACTTTTTTCATTTTTAAACAGCCAATATCATTTTTTTCAATACTGAATAAACAAAACAAAAATTTTAAAATTTGTTCACTTTTAAAATTTTCTGACACATATTATTGTAATGAAGCATTCATTTCCTGTTTTTTAATAGCTTGTATCGTTTGTTAAATATTAATTTAAATTTGGAATGTGTGGTTAATATATACGACTAAAAACTGCATTTATTAATTACTCATTTTTATTGTGCTCAATTTGATTCATGATTCTAAAGAAGGAATTTAGCAATCAATTTTTGATTCATGTTCTCCTAAACTGTTAAAATCTTATTCATTAGTGCGTTTTTGTTAAAAATACACCATTTTGAAAGCTCCAAGAAATAGTCATCAGTTATTTGGATTAAGTTTACTAGTTAACACCTATGGGTACAGTCTTCTCAAAATGGATTTCAGAATAAAATTTAATTTAACGCATCTCAATCAGTTCTTTAAATGAGGGATAAATTAGGAATTAAAATGTGCAAAATAGTCAAAATAAAAAATATGTACTTTTTAACACTTATATAAAAGTGTTTCCAAAAGTTTTTGTTCTTTCAATTTTTGAAGTATATTTCTAAATGTATGCAACAATAAATTATTTCAGATTTTCCACGGATCACCCAGATTTCAACAGAAATATTTCGAACCGTTTCTCTGGAAACAAATCAGCGTATTCAATCGTTCCTTTGATAAATATCAAATAATTTAAATTCATTTAATTCTTCAGAGAAATCTCCACCATCGTCAAACTCTTTGATCTACATTCGAATGCCTACTAATTCCTTCTAATGCAATTAAACTTTACTTAGAATACTCGAAATCGGTTCTCTTCCAATGGAACAACAATATCCTTAATGTACTCCTTTAACACCTTTCTATGAATTGTAATAACATTCGTATAATTATTCCTATTAATCTTGATGCAAATTTAGGAAAGATAAAACTAATTAATAATAAGTCCTGACTAATTAAATTTATTCTTTAAAAAGTAGGAAGCTCATTGGATGACTGAACAATAGCAATTTATTGTATTGATGAGATGAAGCTGTGATTTAAGAAAGTAATGTTGCTTTAAACAGCACATAAATACTGGAAAATTCGTAGAGATAGATTAATTATTCCCTCAGAGAATTTTCGTGACTTTTATCCTTTGACTTTTAACTATCCAGCTTCAAAAGGTTAGCATTACAATTTTTTGCCTTTTCATTGTAGATCCCAGCTTAAATTTTAAAGGTTTGTATTGTTAAATGAGCAATTAAATAAGTAATGAGATGCTTGAACATTTCAGTTTCCTGATATTTAGAAATGAATTAGAGCTTTTAAGAATTTTAATAATACTGATCTGAATTTTCACAGTGCAATAGTAAATTTCTAAACTACTTGAGATAAGTATAAATTTGGAATACAGCTTTAAATGAAGTAAATAACTATTTTTTCTTCTTTTAAAAATTTCAGTTCTGAAAAAAGTATGAAATCTGATCTTTATATAAACTTTTAATTCTATCAAACATATTTAGTTAAATAATCTTAATATTCTTCTAATTTTGAACAGATTAACTTTTCTGCCACCAAAATTAACCGAGTTATAAACTCAGAAATTCTAGCGAAATGTGCAACTGCCTTTTATTTAAAGCTAGAAAACGAAAGCTCAAGTGTAATGATGGAGTTCAAGATTAATTATTCCTTTAAATGAATTCCGTCACAAAAGAAACTTTTTTGGGTAAAAAAAGATCAATCAATTTATGATGAAAGTTTCATTTGGTGTTACAATTCTATAAATTAAATAAATTTTCGATAAAAAAAATGAATTGTTATCTATATGTAATCTATCATTCTCTTCATACCAAAAATGACCGTGCAAAAATTTCTTATGTATATAAAATTAAACGATTTATAATGGTTGCATAGAAAAACATTGATTAAAATCTTACAAATCACTTTTTGAAATAAAAGTTTTCATCAATTAAACTGGGTTTTCGAAAGGAAAAAAAAATGTTTTACTTCAAACTTGTCCTCTTCTTATTTACTCCAATAATAAACATTTGAATTATTGCCCTATTCCCCGAACTTTCAATGCGTTATTATTTTACTAGGTAATCAGCAGGCAATTATTGCATTTTAAATAAAAGTATTTCAATAAGTATTATGCCTATGAAGATAAAAGATATCTGAAAAATGGAATATATTCATATTTTTTTCCCCTTGAGTATTTTTTATTTATGAATGCTACCTGTTTACCGTTCTTTGCGCAACACTGCTTCGCTTAATTTCTTCGAATTAGCAAATGAAAATTATTGGTATAATAGTTTAGAGTTGATTTTTTTTTTTAATCTTTATTCTGAATACGACCATACATCTTGCAAATAATGATTTTTGTTCAATCTGAAATTACTAATGCTCCGATTATGTTCTTATAATGCTTGATTAATTGGCAAATTGCTATACCATAAGTATTTTTAATATAAAAAATTTTACTTAGAATTTCACATCGTTAAGTTCAATGAATTTCTATTAAAGGAAACGTCCGATGTTTAATTTGGCTGTTAAAAATTTCGGTTGCCGCATGTATGAATTCCACAAAAAAAGATTCATATAGTCCTATATTTGAAAAACATTGGTAACAAGATTTGACAACAGCTTAAATATTGAATTATAAAATAGATTACAGATAAAAAAGCCAAAATTAATGAATATTTTTTTTTGAAAAATTACTTTTATTATAATGCTATGTGAATAAAAAATATTTTTATCAAAATATGTTACCTAAAACATTTTTGTGATCCTCATTGAAAACATCGAGCCTTTCAAACAATATTTTAAGCAAAATTGGCCTCAATGATGAATGCAATTAAAAAGAAATTTTTAAATATTTATTTGAAAAATTAAAACGAATAATAAATGAGATCAAAATTCTGTTTCACTGAGAGTATTTAAATCAGTGTTTTAAGTTCCTAAGATATATTTTTACCTAGCTCTAATTTTAAAAAAATTCTATGAACAGAATCTACAGCAAAAATAAATATGCTGTCATGAACTTCTTGACATAATTATTTTCATTTTATATTATGTTTGAATTTCAAATATTTGATTTTTTGCAGAATTAATCATTGAAAACATACATAGCTGCACCATAATTATAATCCTAAGTAGCAAATCTAAAAGCTTTACATTTAAGTCCTATTTATTGATATTTTAATTTAATCTCAAAAATATTGATAAAAAATAAGATACTATCAAAGAAGTTAAAAAACGAGAAAATAACTCTTAATTAGATAAATGTTCTTTTTTCTTATTTGCTTTTCTAATTGAAATGAATTTCTTTTTTAAATAAGATAATTGTGATTATCAATATAAAAAATAACCATTTTCATTAAGCTATCAAAACAATTCCTCTCTATAATAATTCTTTGTAAGAAAATGGAAAAAATTGCCTCTTTTTTTCTTCTTTGTCCTTAGACAAACCATTAAATGTTCCTTCGCATTTTGGTGGAGAAAAAAAAAATAAGATCACAAAAGCAATAAATTTCTTCAAAAGAAATCATCAGATAACAAACGTTTTTCGACATCATTAGAAGGTTTAATCTTTTCGGCGAGTTCAACAGTTGATCGCTTTTGTTTCAAATTTCCACCTATTATTGGAAAATTGACTTGAATTATTGATTGCTCGGTGAGAAATACCCATTAAATCACTTCTTTCAACACTGTTTTCAACGATTTTTTTTTTTTTTTTTTTTTTTGCAAAAAGACATTTTTATGGTTTTTAAGTACTTAACAGTAAACTTTTTTAGGGGTAATGTTTTTAAAGATTTTCTTCTAACCCAAAAATAAATATTTTTCTAATTTAAAATCGTTTAATCCCTTCTGAATTCTTAAAATTTCACAAATTATCATACATATTTTATTTCATCTTTTTTCACAATTTTTTAAAATAGTACCAAAAAGGTTTTTATTTGATTAAAGTTCATATAATAAAAGTAAAAACTATAAAATGTTTTCTATATAATAAAAAAGAAAAAAATAGTATACGCCTGGGATGGAAGGTCCAAAACGAACGAAATACACATAACCCATATGAATAGTGCCTGCATGAAAATGTAGAAATGTCAAGATAAAAAAAAATATTAACAGCCATCACCAGATTTATGATTTACTCTTGGACTGACATATTCAAGTTTTGTTACATAACAACATCTTGGTGCCTTTGTTTCTTCAGAACAACTGGATGAATAGATTTTACAAATGCGCATTGACGCTTTTTTAAATTTTCCTCTTTTCGTGGACAATCAAGGCAGTAGTAGAAACTCCTATAAACATTGAATGTTCATTATTTAGTATTTCTTTAACTAGTAATGTTCTCTGTAGTAGGTAAAATTTAAATGACGAATTAAATTCAATTTCAAATCTGCCAAAAAAATCACCCTCGTGTTCCTCCATTTGACGTTAATAGCAATTTATTCACATCTGATTATTAGTCCTTGCTTCTGTGTTTTCTATATCCTTTCCCCTTCCTTTATTGATATCTGTTGATTGAATTCTACATTACTATGTGTGGAAAAGAATCTGTCATTTAATAATAAAATAAAAATTTAATATGATCCCTACTTTGAATTTTTTTATATGGGATAGATATCAGTTTTCGGCCGTGGTAAAAAAAAGTTCATTAAAATTATATCAATGATCATATTTCTCAAATCTCTTACAAATACTTTGAATGATCTAACATAAACATTTTTATTGGTTCTTCGTTTCAAGGCTGGAATTTTTCTATAAATAATTAAGGAAGTTTTTATCTCAGAAAAAAATAATTTCTATGCCATCTCAAAATAAAATACTATTATATATTCGAAAAGACCAGACAATTCGTTCTCTTTTTTATGTCGAGTTTTACTTTATTTCAATTATATATTATATATATATATATAAAGAGAGAGAGAGAGAGAGAGAGAGATTCAATCTGCTTTGGACAAAATAGCAGATCCAAATAAACTAGCAAAAAATTATCTCAAATTTTCATTTGAGATAATAGTAACAGGAAAGTCATTAAAAGCAATAATAAGTATAAAAAATATCTTCTTCCAGTATTATTCAAAATAAATTCGAACTCAAAATAATTAAATATTTGAGAACGCGATTCCGTTTCTATTATTTTGTTATTCTTAAAATATTAAGTTTATAAAAGTATCTTTTCAAGCTCGTAAAAATGCCAAATGTATTAGTTTCAAAATTTGAAACAGAAATGCAAATTTATTATTAATAACATGTTTCATTATCTATATTTGTCTATTATTAAATTACCACATTTATTTAGTCATGAAAGATTGTTGAACACATAAATACAGTTTCAAAAAAGTATTTTCTATATTGAAGGAAGCTTAAAATGCGCAGAATCAGAGAAATATCGAGGACGAATTCTTTGTTTAACAAAACCTTCTCTGTATCGCTTTCAGATGTGAAAACTAATTTCAGACAATCAAAGAGTAGATATATCGTTCAGAACGCTTCTGGCTTGGCACAATGTTTTACTGACTGCTGAATTAAAGATCAATGGATTGACTTAAGTTGGATAAATAACGAGCTAAGTAAGTGTAGAATTTCGTATGAGACAAAGTTATTTCACAGGCTAATTCACAACTTTGAAATTCACAGTCTCTTTCAGTCTTACTCGATTTACATATAATACTGACTTAGTTGCAACAAATATTCAAATAAATCATTTAAAATTCTGCAAGATTATTTGGAGATGTTTCATATATTAAGCAAAGGTGCTTTTATATATCAACAAAAGAAAAGTATTTCAATTAAATATATAGGATATATGTAATTGCAAAATATAAATCAATTTGTCATTAGTAAAAGTCAAATTGTCATTGACTTTCTAAAATAAAATACTGTGCTGAAATCATTGTGATCAATAGAGACTTGAGATTTAAGACCGAAAAGTAAAGAATAAATAAATAAAGTAAATTCGAATTTCTAGTTCGAAACATTGCAGCATTACAAATATGTAAGCTTGATTCCTTAGCCAGATCTTCAACTGCATCAGTAATTGCACACTGTAAACTGAGATTTTTACATTAAACGATTTTCAGAAAATTTGCCAAACTTCAAAGAACTATAAACATATTAATTAAGAATTCTAATAAATAATTCAACTTAAATATTTCTTAATTAGCAACTGATACGTGAGAAGTAACCATGCGCCTGTTTATAAACTATGGATCCCATGACTTTTCTTCAGAGTGTTTAGAAAAAGTCCTTAACGCAGTTTACAGAAAGTATTACAGCTCGAAAACTTCATCATATTAAAAAAGAATATAAATAAATTAAATTTTTTTTTTTAAAAAAAAATGCTACAAATTTTACTCATGGAATAAAAAAAAATGACACAGGTTCACACTGTTGCAAAGAGTTAAATTAAATTTTATATTCTTAATTATAGGAAACATTCATCGAAATAAACAATGTATATTTTCAAATATAAAATTATCGCAAATTAATATAACTGTTAATCAATGGACATTTTAAAATAAATTCAAAATGGTTTCTCTAAAATAAGGTTAATTATCGTCGATTTAACTTTCTTTTTTAGTGATTTCTAAAAACTTATTCAGAGATAATGATAAAAGCAAATATATTGCAATATGAAAAACACCGTTTTATTATTGTTTTAAATTATTAAAATTTCATTGTTCAGTTTTATAAACCTTTTCAATGAATTTCCAATTATTTTTATGAATAGTTTTAAAATAGCAATTTTGAAAAATAGTGTAATATTCCATTGTTCTTAGTAGACTTCTATTTAACTTGTTTCATATTTACGAAAATGAAAAACTGTGTAATACTCTGTTATTTTGTGCCCATTTCTATTTAACTTGACGTATTTCCTATTTAAAACAGTATTATAAAAAACAATATTCTATTAACAAAACAGTATTAAAAAACCAGTATTAAATTTCGGTAAACAGTATTATATTTCGTAATTTTTTGTACATTTCTATTTAATTTTATTCGTTTCATATTTATTAGGATTGCAATATGAAAAAAAAAATTATTCTCATTTTTTGAAATTTGGAATGTTAGTCTATCACAATATTTTAGAAATTTAATTAATCATTTAATCGGATAAACCAATTAAATTTCAAATACTAACGAATTGCTTGAGTTTCAGAAGAAGAAAAAAACGTTTAATAATTCCACAATATTTATACCAATAAACAATAAATTAAAGATTACAGAGTTAAGTAAAGAAAAGAAACAGTTGTACTAATTTTAGTGCATGTTTCTATTAACTCAAAAGGAGGCAAAATTATATTTTAATTCATCAAATAGGCTTAATATTTAAAACATATTTGTTATTTTCTATGATAACATAATAATGATGTTCATTCGGAGCATTTTAAAAACATTTAGTTTTTTCTATATCAACAGAAAAGAAATATTTCACACCCATTTTAAATATTCCTTCCAACATTAGAATATTAACAAAAATAAAGCCTTTATACTTTGTAAATATTTGAGATGATATAATTTTTAAATGCTACATTTAAAAAATCTTAGAAAAACAGGTCAGGATTACCAACTAAAAAAATAATATTAGTTCAAATTTTATTTATTCATGTAAACTCATTTCATTCTTAGCAAAATACATCATGACAATTTTGTATTTAGTTAGAATTAATTTTCATTAATTTAAAATCCAAAAATAATAAAAGGTTAAAAAAAAACTTTTAAGATCGTTTGTATATATTATGAAGTTGAGTTCTGAGGTTACATTAAAGAATATTTTGTTCAGCATAAAAATTAATTTTTTTTACTTCTAGGGAATGCTCCATTTTATCTCAAAGCGAAATTATAAATTGAAGTTATTTAAATATACTTTTAATAAAATATTTCAACTAACATTAGTGCCTGCGTTAGGTCCTAGGAGTAGCGTGTCTTTCCCATGGTATGAGTGTCCCGGGTTCGAGTCTTCACTCTGTGTTCTATCAGTAATATGTATGAAAGAGTTCTGTAAAAACGGGTTGTCCTAGCGAGTGTGTGTGTCATCTTCATATGAGCTAGAAGTCATACTTCTGCCTTTCGAGTGCTTAGAGGTCTTTAACCTCATAGCCAGCTATATTCCTCTTTACCTGGCAATACGGGAACAACAATTATCGTGAATTAATAATAGTTGTAATGTAATTTAAAAAATGCTATTAATAAAAAGGTGATTTTAATAAATGCTTCAACGTTGTTACGTATCATTATTTCATATATTCCAGATTGTTAATAGAATGTTCTGAGAGAATTACCAAAAGCTCCTTCTTGGGTAGCACATTCTTTAGAATCTATAACAAATTCGATGGATATTTCTGAAAAAAACTTGAAATTATCCTTAACCATTTATTATATATTTAGAAACAAACCGACTTTAAAGTAAACATTTAAAAAAAGGAAGAAAAACATGTAATATCAATTTAAACATTGTTACAATTAATCTTAATTTGGATATAATAATGATAACACTAGAGGCTCTTAAAACAGGATAAATTTGCAAGAATTTAGTCACCATATATTCATTATTTGGGCAATACTCAAGAAATGAAGAAATTCGTAAAGCTGTGACTTAATTAAATTCATCCACTAACTTCGTAGTTGCAATTTAAACATAAGTTATTTATACGGCGCTTTATGAATTAGCAATGAAGCAGTTCCTCTTAAATTCCAATACCCATTTTCGAATTAACCAAGTCCAGTAAGGCGGAGCCTGATCATTTCCACCATTAGGTCAGTCAGAAATGGTATGAACAAAAGGCTGGTCAATTGTAAAGCCTTTAGCTTTACGTACTCAAACCTCGAAGATGAGTTTGTCAGTAATTAGCAATTGAACCCAGAAAATGAGAGTTTATAGAAGAAGAAAATGTTAAAACTCAATTTTGAAGTGATTTCTAAATTAGAAAGTTTTAAGACCAGTTAGTGATAATTGAGTTAAATTTTGCGTTAGTGCTTTGAATATGTTCATGTAATAATGAGTAAAGTTGGAAAGCAAATTTGGTTCAAGGACAAAATAATTAGGACTTTATTCTGATAATTGGTGTAAAATGAATTGAAATACGATTATTTCGTACAGATTCATTTATCATCACTTTGAATTCCATTAGTCATGCAGTTTTATTTCATAAGTTTTGTTATTAAGCTAAGTTATACATTTCAGGTTTTGTGTCGTTTGAAATAATTTTTGCATAAATAGAATTTTATTGATGTCTTTAATAAGTAATTACTTTCCAACATAGATTTCTAAATTCAAAATAATTTATGATTTTTTTTATCAAGGAAAAAAATGTCTTATTTAAGTGTATTGTCACATACTTAATTGCAAATAACTTTTTTATCGTCTTGTTTAATCTTTAAAATATTAATATTATTTTAAAAGTTTATTCTTATTAAAATTTTTGATTAAAGGAATTTATGAAGTTTTCTAATAATTTATTATCGCTATACAATCCTCTATTATTTAGTTTTGTTATTAAACTAAAATATACATTTCAAATTTTATATTGTTAGCAATTTATTTATTTATTTTTTGCCTAAATAGAATTTTACTGATATTTTTAAAAAGATGTTACTTTCAGAATAAATTTACTAAATTTAAAAATAATTTATAATTATTTTTATTACGAAAAAAATCCGTAATATTTACGTATATCGTCATATACTTAATTGAAAATAACATTTATATTATTTAATATTTAAAATATAAATATTATTTTCATCAAAATTTTTAAAAAATAATTGAAGTTATAAAGATTTTTAATCAAAAAATGATTACATAATTTAACTACCATTATTGATGATGAGCAAAGAAAACAAATAGTTTTAAAAATATTAAATTAAAGAATTATAGTAAGCTTAATCACTGTGATAAACTGTGTTTCAAATTACGCTTAGACAAAATTTTATTGATAATAAATATTTAAAATCATCTCACACAAAAACACTTTAATCTTTTTTTCTGCTTAAATAAAAAATGCAGAATAATCTGATCATCATAAAATATAAAAAAAATCTTTTTTAAATTTTAATATATTCAGCGCTTTAAATTAATAAATAATGCAAACAAAAGTTAGACGAGGGAAAAAATGAAGTGAATGAAAAATGACTGAACTCATAAATCTTTCAAATAATGACTGACTGTTGAAGTTTGGAATTACTGATTAATATATTAAACTTTTAAAAAATCAATTATAAAATATGAGCTAATACAAATTAGAATAGAATGGTATTCGAGAGACTATAAAGAACTGTTTGGTAACAAATTTAAAATAGTTTTCAACTCTCTAAGCAAAAAAAACTCCAATATCTCACTTTAATATTATCTTTATAGCATTATTATACGCAAGCATTATTTATTAAACATTAAAATACTAATTCACAGTCGCACTTATTTACTGTAAAGCACTAAGCCTTGATTTTGAATGTGCTGCTATTTAATTTTCAGCGAAGTGTTTTAATAAGATTTTGATACATAAATCATAAACCAAAGAAATTGCGAGTGATCAATTATTCAAAAGAAAGAGAACCTTCCAAGCCGACGAAATTCCTTGAAAAACTGCCGCAGTCATTATACCATAAACACCACCATCGTCAATGCATATGTTGTTTTTTATCCTGTGACCATGATTCTGTATTCTTTTCACATACTTTTTGTGTGCTAGTAGTGTATGAATCGATGAACAGCGGGAGAACTATTTTATTACGCGGATAACATGCAAAGTCAATTACGATTGCAACCGCCCGCCTGCGAAAATTGTAATGAATTCTTCAACTGTCGGGGCTGGATCAGTGAAAGGATAAAGGGAGGGGAGTTTTTTTAAACCGTGTTTTTGAAAGCATTAAGTGAGATAAATACAAAATTTTGACTTTCTTTTTCCATCGGTGCTGTGAATATACTTTCGGGTTAATGATTTTTTTTCTTATTTTTTATTAGTTTCCACGTTGACTTGTCTCTTAAATATGAGAATGTTTTTAAATATATGTGTCTGTGTCATTACCTTCAGTTATGGCTTATATTGAGAATGAACCTTATTACATGAAAGACATGGAGGATCAGAAGAAAAATGATGTATTTTTAAGAACACTAATAGAGTTAGGTTTATCAAGTAAATAATATATTATGAAGTTAGTTTAACTAACAACTAGAAATATATTTGCGAATTATTCATATGGATTTCTCTAAGACTTCTTGCTTTTTATAATGACTACTTTAGCAGTTAAAAATAAAATATATTGTATGATTGCAAAATGTCATTAGGATAATTTTTCTTCCATATCTTATTATATTATTTGCAAAGATTTCTTATAATCTTTTAGCGTTATAAAATAAGCTACTGCCCTGGTAGCTAAAAAAGTTTCTTTATAAAAGCAACATTTTATAACAAAAATTTATGATATGGAGAAATTATATTTGAACAAATTACTTATATAGATTTTTTTAAATGTTCTCAAGTAGTAAATTAATAATTAATGGATAAAACTTTTGAATGAAATATTTTTTATGTATAAGCTCAACATTTTTTAGATTAAAAATAAGGCCTTTTTAATAGAAATTCTTACATAAACAAATACTTTATTTTGGATTAGTTATCTCGATATTTATCGCTTAAAACACATCTTGTAGAAAAGGCAGTTGTTTTAATAATCGAAAAGAAGACTACACCAATTATTTATTAGCGGAGCTTTCAATTTTTCTTTATATTTATAATCCAAGTTTAAGAAAAGTTTTTTATTCACAAGTTGGCGAGGCTTCAGAAAAAAAAAAAAAATGTCAACGTATATCAAAAAATCGTTTGGAACTCTGAGTTATTCATCTGTATTGAACTCTGTATTTGATTATAAATAAATTACCAATATTATTATTTATATTAAATATTTTTATATTGTTCTGTTTTCCGGAGATTAATTCTATTTACAAAACAAACAAAAGTTGACTTTGCTTTTTGAAATGTTAGTGCTATTTAATATCAATACTGATAAAAAATACTAGTTGTTAGCAATAATACATCATCATGCTAATTGAGCATCAGTCTTTCAACAATTTCCTTTTATGTTTGATTTCAGGTGACGTTGCTAATCCATATCTTATATAATATATTTTAGCAGCATAATTTCACAAAAACTGTATTTTAGCTGTATAATTTTAACATATTCTTCCTCATTATTATGTAATCGAAACAACAAATAGAATTAAGTTTCATATATATTAATAAAAGTCAAACATACTTTATTTAAATAAAAAAAAAACCTTCTGCCGACAAGATATGAAAAATTAATGTTTGTTTTTTTAATTAAATTTCAGAAAAGAGAAAATCGTTCTATATGTTAAATATAAACCTATACAAATTAAACTGAGGAAGAATCAAGGATAAATCTCCTATTAGAATGACAAAAAGGGAGGAAAAGTTTTTAAAAATTGAAAACAGTGCATAATGAAATAGTTCTTAGCGTTTATAGAAATGAAATTCCAATATATTCCGATATCATGTAGAAAAATCTCTAAAAATTTATTAAAATACTTTATTACAGATGAGATGACAAGAAATTGCATTAATAAAAGAATTGATTTGGATCCTTTTGCTTTTTTATTGCACTAATGTAATCATGTGTGTCATGCATGCGAATAAACATAATTTTACAAGGGCGTTTCTGCAAAAAAAAGAAGAAAAAAAACTTTTGAAATTTCTACTTCGATTTTTTTTTTCCACAGGGGGTATAATTTATGTACTAGGATGAAATAAAGCAATGATAAACTGACGCGTCTTTACATCGTGGCACAATAGCAATATGAAGAAATGCTCGTTTGATTGTTTTTACTAGGACATTTTGAGAGTGATTTATTTGACACATGTAGACTTTGGAATAATAGTCTTGGTTATCATCGAAAAAATGTTATAAGAATCAGGGAATTTTATCCCTTCACTCTGAGCATGAGAAATTGCTAAAGTCATCAGTTTCCAAGAGCGTGTAAATGATAATTAAATTAAAAATTGGAAAATGGATCCGAAAATAAGATAAAATTTTAGAATAAAGTTAATATGACTTATTAAATAAAAAATAAAAACTGGATCAAGAAATAAGAGAATATTTTAGAATGGAGCTATCATGGCTTAATTTATATAATTTTATTAAATTAATTTTAGAATGATCCTTAGTAGATCAGAGTTCAAATAAAGATCAATAATAAATACAGAAAACATTTCGACAAATATAGTACTTAATGAAATTCTAATTAAATAAACGACTTTTATAACATTCTTATTCATCTTCAGTTTTTCATTCATAACCCTTCATTGACACCTATCTTTGGAAAGAATTTTTTTTGGCCAATAACTGCATAATTTTTGAAATACTTTACCCTCATGGCAGAGAAAAAGAAATCTAGAGAAAAATACAAAAACCACAAAAATCTTTCACTTTATGATAAAAATATTATAGAACTACCAAAAGTACCATTTCAATTCCATGAATCTATAAAAAATTTCTTTACACTTCGTGGAGGGCGGGGAAATGGAAGTTAATGCCAAAAGAGGTACTAAAACATCAAACTATTGTATTTTTTGAATCACGTAATAAGAGTAACTCGGAAAAGAGGGGTCGCAGTGCAAATACTTGCCAAAGAATTTTTAGGCTCTTCACCTGTTTGCGAACGAGTGATAACACCTCTGAGTTTGAGTATATTTTATGGAGCTCTTTAAAAGCTGCGTTCTGTATAGTAAAACGAGCACCTTCATCTTAAGGCTTTAATGAAAAATGAAAATCTTTTTTCTCGTTTCAAGTGTATCAAATAGATAATGAAGTCTTTTCATAAAAGATTCTTCATTAGAATTTTCTGTTTTGTATTATCAAGATAATTGTGTTTGTTTTTCAAAACACAGATCAGCAGATAATTTCAGATTAATATTTAAGTTTCTTAAGTTTCGAGCCAATGAATCAATTTTCAAATTAAAGAATCATTATAGGAAGTAAGATTGTAATACAGAAAGATTTTCTTTTTTCTTTTAAATTGCAATTCAAAGATTTTAATTGATATAAAAATTAATTAAATTCTTTATGTTGCTCTAAATTCTGGAGTTTTGATATCAAGGGAAAAGAAGTTAAGCTGGGAAATTTTTTTATCTTACCAATGGGGAAAATTTGACAATGTTCCAGCTAATTAATAAGTGTAAACAAGAATTCAAAACAAAAATTTGATTATAAATTTGGTTTTAAATTAATTGGTGAAATTTCCGTGATAATTACAAGGATTACCTCTGTACCACATATAAAAATTTTTCTTACAATAATGCAGTGTTTTAAAGTTTCATTTTAGAAAATTGTTGTATTTAAATCAGTCCAACGGTATATTTCTGAAGATTCCTTAATCTGACGATCGGAAAGAACATAATTTCGTACTAGCCACCTTGGTAGAATAGTTAGCTAGTCAAAAAAATTGGCTACATTTTATTTCAATAAAATTTTTTGATGCAATTCCATGTCCATGAAGCTTCCAAATATTGAAATCATGTCGTTTTAATAAATTAATATGTTTTCTATCAATCATTTGCATGAACTTTTCAAATGTTTATCTGTCCTTTGACATCATGGCACAATTAAAAACTCTATTCTTCATTCTTCTAACTTTCTCACTATTTCAAATTTACGCTTTATTCATCTTATAATGTACACAAATATAAAAAAGAGCTTTTAACAATGAATGAAATTTCCGCGATTAAATATTTGGTAAAAGAATTTAAACATCTATAATTCGAGGTCGACAATGCAATCAATTTCTTTAAATTAGAAAACAAAAATATTTTTAAATGTGTCAAAAATGAAGGAAAATTTGTATAGTTATTAAGCTGCTACTATTAAAAAGAAAAATTTTAAATTTTGAAATGATGTAAAATTAAATTTTTTACAATATTTTAGGAGGTTATGACAGATAAAATTCATTTTAACTTTTAATTAATTAAAATTATAACTGAAAAATAAATATCTCCAAATTCCACCCTCTCACCTTCCAAAGTATATGCATTCTATTTATGGTGGTTCTTGGTCATATGGTACGGTTTGTACAGAGCTGTAACACAAAAACATACATTCATATTTATCAATACTGGAAATATTTCTTTGTAATTTGTTTCATATAGCTGCAGAATTTGTCGGGTTTTTACAGAGTGTATAATATGGTCGGCTAGAATGTAGTTACAGTGAAGCTGGTTAATAGGTACCATAAATCATTATGAATTATGATAGATAAAAACGAAAAGCATAAATAAGCCTTAATAAATCATTTTAATATGAATTAGCTCCATATTCCATAGTTTTTCTTGAAAAATATGAAATCAAAAACAACAAAAGTTTAGAACTGTATGATTTCATCATTGCTTGAAGTATTCAGATAAATTCAAATAACTCTCTTTTTGTATGCAGTGGTACTTACTACTTAAAATTAAATGAAGATTGAACGCCATATATGGCCCAACTTTGTAATAACCAAATATTGGGGAAGTAACCATTCAATATAGTACAACGCATATTTTACAGTTATTTTTATTCTGTCTGATCTTTTTAATTCTTTTTAACAAGAGCATGATTACTTTCTCTGCTGGTAACACTCAGAGTTACAACTTTTCTCGTGTATTCTATTACTTCTTTTTCTTCAATATTTTTCCTATAATTAAATTTCTATCATTTCTTTTTCCCTATCATTAAACTATGTTGTTCCTATAGTTTAATGGAATTATAAATACTTTCAGTTAAATCAATTTGATTATAAATGTCTTGTATAGTAAGCAAATGAGTAAATGGTGTGATTAATTCTTTTTTGCTCAAACTTTTATTTAAAGAAGTTTGAATTAAGAAATATATGTTCATGTTAGATCTGTATTACATACAACGAGAGCAAAAAATTTTTTAATAATTCTTTTATTTGATGTTATTGCATATTTCATCTATTTCAACGGTCAAAAAATCGTAAAAACTTTGACAGCTTTTCACAAAAGACTTTTTAAGTTTTTCAATGTTTTCTTTTTAACTAATTCTGCCAGGTTCCTACTCCGGCAATAGAAAAAATGCCACGCATTCCATAAAAAATCCCTTTCGAAATAAAAACAGACAGCTTCTTCTTTGTATCAGTTTAGTGTGAAGAATTAAATCGAAACCTATCTTTGCTCCTTTCTGATGTGACACATCTCAAGTTTCCATGGTAACCGCAAAAGAACAACTTCTTCCATTTAACTTCCACAAATGTTGCTCTGTGGTGAATAAATTTACATCCAAGTCTTCAAAAATAAATATTGAAAAATGCTAGCTTTTGTTTGGGAAGGAATATCTTAATACTTCTTTATGTATTAAATATTGAAACATCCCACTAGGGCAGGATCATTGTGAAAGTTTTTGAATGATTTGAAAAAGAAAAAAAAAAGATTCTAAAGCTTCAGTCTTATAAAAAAAGCATATGATTTTTTTAAATATTTTTGTTGATGGTAAGGAAAATAAAAAAGAAGCTTGTTTTTAAATTTTAATGCGAAAGTGAACGTGGTGGTTGGTTTAATATTCAAACAAACACCACAATAAATATGGAGCACAACTTTTAAGCGAAATATTTTCCTTCTGAGACTTCGTCTTTTTTCCTTTTAATATTTTTTATAAAAGATAAACAAAAAAATACATCGAGATTTTATTGGATAAAATAATATTGAAATGCCTCTCAAAATATCATTTGTGAGCTTTAAAGACAATTTAGGTATACAGAAACAAATGCTCTTACAATAAAAAAATTAGGGTGCAAATGCAATGAAAGAACCTATAAAGGTAAAGGGTCTCTTTTTCAGAGAATTCCGTTGAAGACAAAACAGTTTATAAATTCGTAGAACTGCTCCATTAACAACAGCTTAGCATATCACATGTAACACAACGTCTACACAACTCATAGCATAATTTTACCAATGACCCATTTTAAAACATCAAAGGGGATATTTGGGGACAGTCCTTGTAAATTTGTCCCTCTGACAGATGATAAGGATAGCACCTTATACAGCAGTCTCCTCTCCAAACTAGCGTGAGGACATTTGGCCACGACATTCTTCCTGAACTGAAAGCCCTAATTTCTGAAGTCGAAACCTTGCAACCAGGACAAACCCTACAGGACTAGTAGAACGCAGCATCAAAGAAATCTACTGGGCTAATTGTAATTGTAAAATTATTGAGCTAAATGAAGAATCAATCACCTTTACATGCCATGAATGTCATAGGGGATAATCATTTAGGGCTTCTTATATAAAATAAAAATTTACCTTTCAGTATTATATATTTAGTAATGCAAAAGATGATAATACTTTTTATGACCTTGTATTTCAAGTATTATTAATTGAAATTTGATTTTAACTCTTCATAAAGACATATGAAACACTTTAGAATATTTGGAATAGGATTTTTTAAATAAATAATTAAATGCGAATAAAGAGTCACATTAATTAGTATTAAAGATTAAAATATAAAATTTTAATTTTAATTTATTTTAATTAAAAATAAATTGATATAATAATAGAAATGTTAAATGTTTCTAAAAGAGCGAATTATTTACTAAGCATTATAATATAATTTTATTCATTCTTTAAATTTCATTTCATAAATTTGTCCTAGCAAAATAATTTTAAAATATACGACAGAAAGACTGCAAAAAAAATTTCAGTATTCTAATACAAACTTCATTTTTTGTTATTTAAAACAAGAAATGAAATAGCAAATTTCAAGAAATAATTTACTTTCTTAGTATATCCTCAAAATATCTAATGGGTTCAGATGCCTTAGATTAAAGGAGTGAGGTATATCATTTTAGTAAATCAAAATTCTAATTATTGAAATCATCTGAAATGAGATTTGTTCAAAGAGAATCAAAAGAATTTTGGACAAAATAAATCTTTTTTTTTCAGTTGAAGATTTTCTTTTATCTCTATGTTTGGCATAGATTGAAAATAAAAATAAAATACTTCTACGGAATAAAAAATATTTTTTCTAATTCATCATTGTGTATTAATAACTCAAGTGCATCTATATTTTCTTTCTTGAAGTAAGATTTAACCTCAAAAAAAGTATTTTTTTTTTTTTACTCAATTCAATCTTTTTTTTTTTCCTTTTTAAATTGTTTTTAAAAAAAACTTTTAAATGAAATCCATCTTTTTAATTCTTGCTTTGTTTATTTTTAATTTACTGTTAGAGGCCAAGAAATTATAAAACTAACGATCTAATTTTCAACTTTTTTCAAGCTACGAAAAGTACAAACACATAAAAGGAACCCTTTTGAAGGGAACAGAATTAGCCTTTTAGATAAAAGGTTAATTCAAATCTTTTATCTAAATTGCGTATAATAATTATGGCAGAGTTGCTTTATTACAATTTATTTCCTCTTCTCTTGATATATTATTAATGAATACTTTTAAACTGGTATCGTTGTCAATTCTTTATAATACTTTCAAGCTCAATTTTATCAGTTTAAAAAAATTCTTTTGGTTTTGGGGCTTTTATAGCCATTAATCAGTCTAATCGTTGAATGTTTGCTTCTAAGAAACAGTGTTTTCTTTTTTCCAATTTTTATTCATACCTAAAATGGCACTATTTTAATTTTTTGTCAATAGTTTTATATATATATGTAATTGCTAATTTCAATTTAAAACATGATTTATTTAAAATTCTTTAAAAAACTTTTACTTTATTACATATTATTAAAAACATTTTCGTTTCAATTAAATGTCTGTTTTGGGACGGATAAATTATTAAAGAAATAGATACTTTATAAACAAAAGATAGAAGACAAAAGTAAGAAAGAGAATGAAATAAAATGTATATAAATAAGAACTTTATAATGATTATTACCAGCTCAAGTTAAAATGTGATCAAAAGTAAGAGTTAAAAATCATATTCCAATTTATAATTCTAAGGAATTACTGCTATCAAAACATTTTTAATATAAAATTTATTTTCTTAATCATGAGTTAATAATTCGCCTGATTTCAATTATCTTGCTGTCATCAACAACGGAAGAAAATATTGAGTTACAAAAAGGGCACCATCTTCCTAATCTATGTGTTTTTACAAATCTTAATTACCCCATAGTGTACGAAACTACGATTAAGAAAACTTTATTCAAAATTAAATTTTTGCATTAAAAAGATAACAAAGGTAAAGTGCCCTCATGAATTTCATCCATGTGGCTCAGATTTTTTCATTTATTGTATTTGTACTCAGATACATGAACACACACAAAAAATTAGCATTCTGTAAATGTATATCATCCAATCAGATTTAAGACCACACACCAAATCCATTATCATTTTCAAAGTCAAAAAGGCAAGTCTCCAAAAAATTGTTATGGGACCCAGGAAGATTTAAAAAATGAAATTCCCCGACATCTCTATTTAAATTATTTTTAGTTAAAATGATTTCCGTTTCTAAAATCAATATAATTTTTTATTAAAATACTTCTATCTCTAAAGCCAAAAGCAAACAGTGGATTAACAAGTTTGGTATTTAAGATATTTTTATTTCTATTTTATCAGAAATTTTTTATATCAAAGATGTTTTATCGTATATTTTCAGTTACCACTGCAATAGCAATCCTTACAAACTCTTACATAATTGAAATGCCTTTCCCTGATCTTTAAATCAATATATACCATAACATGAGAAATGTTCTAATACTCAAATGATCTATCACACTGACACGTTTTCGTGCATACATTAATTAAAGTCATTAATGAATGGTAATTGCTTTCTATCTTAACCTAAATTATATGTCAGTAGTTAGTAATGGCTAAAATTCCATTAGTCTTTGAAAATGAGGGGATAAAATTAGAATATTCATGTTCCCTCTTTGTAGAGAGAAAGATTACTTAGTTTAAAACGTAAAAAAAAGAATTACATTTTTCGTTTAAAAAAATGAAGGATCAAAGCAAAAAAAATCTTTAAAATGTAAAGAGAAGATGAAAAAAAAACTGTATTCCATAAATTTTTTTTTATTTTTCATTTTATTTTATAACGTTTATCTAAGTATAATATAATCTCTAACGAGATTATTTCTTTGCCATTCTGTTGTCATCTCTTCAAGCTTTTATTATATTTACTTAGACCTCCAAATAATTATTAAAAATATATATGTTATTTTCTCCTCTTTAGTACATTAACATGAGCATATCCTTTAAAAAGTTTTATGTTCATTAAATTCTACTTTTAAATTAATGGTTCTAAATAGATTTGGATGCCCCTCCGATTGGCGACAAATATCAACGATTTGATTGCATTATTTCTGGTTTCCATAACGATTTGTTTTCATTTCATGTTTAGTACATTACTGTTTGATTACCCATCTTGGTGTTTTTGTCACTGGTCTTAGTGTAAAGAAAAATCACAAAAAAAAATCAAGGAGCATCCAAATGTAAACATTTACCAAATTAATTCATTTACATTTCATTATCAAACATTACAATTCTTTAAAATAAAATTATTTATTTTCTTAAATACATTAATAAGTAGTACGTCATAAACGGAATGAAAATTAAATCAATAAACGAACGATTTACTGACCAGTGCCAAAAATCTTAACAAAAATATAACAATCAAAAATTTATTATTGTATATAATTTGAAAACTCTACAACACCAGGTAAAGACTAAAAAAATCAATTACAAACCTTTATTTCTTTCATAATGAACTAAAAGCGTATAAATGTATGATTACTTTAATTTAATTTTGTTTTATTTGTTATCACGTGACATTACTAGTGGCATGTAACCATACTTTCTTATCACTTACAGAAAAATACAGACAAAATATTATTTGGAACCTACATTAATTGAAACCGCGCCTAATAAATATAGACAACAGTTTTTCTAGTGTAATGTGTTTTTGTGTTTCTGTTCTTTCATCAGTCATTTCAGATTCCACTCACCAAAGTGATAAAATATGGATACAAATACTAATTAAATACAAAGTTACACAAAAGTTGAAAAAAACTTTTGCAATTCCAAATGTAAAAAAGTAACAGTAGATTGATCAGATGAAAATGAATTAATTAATCTTTATTATCCATAGATTCACCTTTCTCCGCTGAACACATTGCCAACACAACATCATTGCCGTAAAAATTAAAGTTTTAATAATGCCGATCGATTTATCGAATCAAAGCCATGTACTGCTGAAAGTTACGTACATACTGTTCGACATGTCTGGAGCTAATTTACAATCTCAGTTCATTAAAAAAAATACCATTTATACTTATTATGCATCTGATAGGTAAAGACTAAAGGATCTATGGTAATGGATGAGTTCCACTTTCGGAAAATTTTCAGACATTAATTTTTTATCTCGCCGCTGAACAAACCGGGTGAATGCATTTGTCATCATTTCTCTTCGCTTTCTAAAACCAGAAATCCAGCCGTATAATTAAGTTGTTTTAAGTCAGTCAAGTAATGTTAACTAATAATGATTATCGTGTTTTTGTAAATTATTGATTGTAATCTGTTTAAATACAATATTCTCGAAATTTTAGATGGCCAATCACTCATTTATCATAGATAGCTGTGGTATATGGACCAATTATCTCTTGAAGGTCAAACTTGAAAAAAATTTATATATCAACCAATTTTTACTGCATTCATTTATATCTGATGTTCTTATCAAATTTTCGGGGAAAAAATTTGAATATAGTATTTTGATAGTGTTGATGAAAAGTAGCAACAGTTAAGAAGTTTTATACTGTTTTCCGTTCGCACAAGAAAGTAAGTGTAGATACTTTGGCATTAATTTTCAGCTAAAATTTAAATTCCTTGAAAATTATAAAAGGGATATCACAACAAATTATTGGTTAAAATAATTTGTGAATGCTTGGCAGAATCTGTATCATGCCTATAACAAATATGGAACTCCTTAGAATAAAGGGAAGAAATAAATAAACTGCATAGTATCAAGAAAGTTGTCACTCAATAGCAAAAATCTAGCCCTAAAATCTTTCATTGATGCAATAACAACCGCTAAACAATAACCTCACCCTTCTAAGTACCCATGATAAACAAATCAATGAGCCTTTAGATGTCATTAAGGCAGAAAATTTAGTAGAACCCTAATAACTACCACCGATCAAGCTACAACCCTTCCAGTGAGAAGTACTAGACAAAATCATTTCGCCCACTATGGTATTATTTCGCTCAGTAAGAAATTTTGATCTCTTGCTATATCTGAGATGCTCACAAATACAGAGTTCGTAAATTCAAAAAAAATTATTATTGTTGTGAGTTTCATTTTTCCTTTTGTTTTCACCTTTATTCATTTGTTGTACTAGTTGAATCAAATCGTTGTCTAAAGCTATAAAAGTTCCAAATTCCCTTAACTGTTATTCCACATTTGCATGTTTATCTCATAAACGACAATAACCACGATTGCAAAGATGTGCAATATTAAGATTCTTATACGCTGCTTTGTTTCATTTAGTGATTGTTCTGTGAGATATTCATCGTATGAAGATTCATCCGTAAAAAAAATTTTGCAAAATTATCCGTTATTAGAGTTGTTGCATATCTACTAAGTTGCTGCTCACTATTACATTCAGAATTTTCAATCTATTTTTATGTAATTCATTCTGTATTATAGCAAATTTCTTAAAATCAACATGACGGAAAACTGTAATGAAATTTTTTAAAAACGGATTTATAATTGTAGATTGTGTAAAAGGGAAATGTTATAAAAAAACACATGATATAAGAGTTGTTAGAAAATGCGTCAATGTACTTGATGCCATCAGCACATGGCTAAACTTATAGCATATGTCATCTAATATTTAAATGCACGCTGTCCTAAGATATGTTTTATCATCCTGATATTCCTACCGAGAATGTTAGAAGTTGAATTCTGAATTATTTCATTTATATCATGTGGACATGAACTGATAACCATACTTAGTCAAAAAAAGCTGTCAGCAAATTCCATTTTTTTATTGACAGTATTTTTCCTCAAAAGGGTAGTTAAAAAAATTTTATTACAATTATTTGGTCTAGTAGAAAATACCTTAAAAATAGAATATGGCATCATTCAAAGCAATCTAAAGGAAAAATTCAAGCCATTTGAAAAAAATGAGTTGAATCATACTTGTTTTTAGTTTGTTGAATCATACTTGTTATTAGTTTGTAGAATCATGCTTGTCATTAGTTTGTTGAGTCATACTTGTTATTAATTTGTTGAATCATGTTATGTGAAATATTTGTTGAAATATTATGCTAAAAAATACATCTTCAACGAAACTCGTACTGCGGAAAATTTTATTGAATGTATGCTATCATTTCACAGATTATAGAATTTGCCTCCACGATTTCAACAATTACTTTCCTATGTTCCTTGCAGAAAGTTCTTGTTTCTCTAAAATGACAGATATAATAATATGTCAGATGATAAGTGTAAGGTTTAGGATTAATGCGAACATTCAAAGTCAACAAGATAAGATTTTAGTATTATTATAGTTATTAATATCTTCATGTCGCCAACAATTTAAAATATATTATGATTAAATAATTTTTTCATATATATTATAAATTATTCAATCTGTGAGGTATGTGAATGTGCCACCTTGTGAAAAGGGATTGTGCAAGAGAATGCGTAGTATGAAATAGCTATATCGTAATCTCGCTCCTGTTGGTATTGAAAAGTTAATATAAAAGTTAAAAAAATATTAATTACAAATACAATGAATAGTAAAAATAGAATCCTATCTTTCCAATATGTGATGTGATGTTCCGATATGTGTATTTATGATTTACACGATAATTAATTTTTAATATTAAAGAAAAATTTGTCATATATTGCTTTGTTTTATGAATAATAAAAAATATTTTTAAAAGCAATCCAACTTAATAATAAACAATAGCGGAGCCTAAAAATTAAAGTTTTGAATAATAAATAAATGTTGTAAAAAAACCATGAAAAGCAAAACAATAAAATACGTATATGTGAATATAAAATACATTTTTTTTTACATTTTATTTTACACAACCATAAAAAAAATCAAATTGATAACATATAAGCTACTTTATTCTAATGTATTCAAACAAAATTTATCCTTTTCTATGATATTCGAAAAATATTTTTAAAAATAAAAGACACTGTTGAATCTGTTCTAAACAATAAGAATTCAAAATGCGCTTGAAAATAAGAATACAAATGCTGTTCATAAATATTTAAAAATTTTATTTTATAGTGCTTTCATGAAAGGAACTTATTTTGAGACAACTTCTATAGAAAGTAAAATTTGTTTGACTCTTTACTGAATAATATATGTGATTTAAAAAAAAAGATTTGTATTTCTAATATTTGCTAGAACACCGAAATATTTCAATTCTGAGCATTCAAAAAAAGAATATTTTTACACTAAATTTAAATAAACGTATTTGTGAAGATACTACAACAATATCACATATATTTCATTTTTAGTAGGCGTTTTAATACGTTATTAAGAATTAAATAATGGAATGTTATCAAATATAATTGATAAAAAAAAATTATGTTCCTGCTAAAATTGTACGCTTAATTTTTCCACATATGCAGATTACGAAAAAATTGCTACAGTTTTAAAAAATGATTTTTGAAGGATATCAAATCTTTCAAAGATCAGATCCACCTTGAGAGAAAAAGAAAGTTATTTTGTTCCTAACTATGCTTTTCATTTCAGTATCTGAGTATAATAGGGGAAAAATTAGACGAGTTAGATTGAAATGATTATGATATATGATATGATATTTATGCCAAAGCTGCAACTTTATATCATTTTTTTAGAAAATTCGACTAATTTTTTTTCCTTTTAATTACGAATCTACACTAAACATAACTGCATTTATTCAACAACATATTGCTATTTATATTAAAGAATAGCCATATCAAAGTAATTAGTTACTTACTTCTGTGAGTTTTGGGCCTATAATTGATACAAAACAAATATGAAATATATTCTTTTATGTTCTTTGTTCATCGTGCGTCTTTTGCAATTTCACATTCATTAGAATTATCTGGACAAAGTAAATTTTAATGATTAATTAAATTGTGTACATAAATGATTAATATAATCACCCATATAAATTGTATCAATTAATTTGAGCTGTGAGATTTTAATGTATATTATTAATGAAGATTTATGTTATAATTATTTAAAGCAGTGATTCCCAAAGTGGTCTATATCGACCCCTAAGGGTCTATGACAACCTGCAAGGGGTCTACGTCAGCGAAAAAAAATTTGGGGGTCCATGAAATGAAAATGGGGATCCACGATAGTAAATCTCAACACATACACTGATAGTAGTTTAGCGCTGTTACTAATCTCTTAACGAATAAAAGAAACAGACTGGACATCATTAGCCGAGGAGATTTAAGATTAACCCTTACAAAATTGACGCCAAATGTTGATAATTTATTGTTAAAGCATCAGGCTCATTCTTCTCATTAAAAATATTGACTTTTTGCTTATGTTAGTTTATTTTATGTTTATTTCCTGTTACATAGATTTTACATAACAGATACGAAATTTTATTTTGAGTAGTATAAATTTAAATTCAATTAATAAATGTATGAATTAACATGTGTTTTTACTTTAAGTTTTTAACAGTAAACTTCACTACAGTTAGAAATTTACAGGAAATCAATATCAGGTAAGTAGGGGGTCTATTCAATACGGAAAAACATGGCAAGGGGTCTACAACACAAAAAAGTTTGGGAAACTCTGATTTAAAGTTTGTAATCTTTATGAGAAGATATTTATTGAAAATAATTCGGAAATAGATTATTGGAAAATATATATATAATTTATGACTACAATTTTAGTGTAAATATTACATGTTAAGTGGCATCCATCTATCTAACATATCATCTTATTTATAACACAATTACAGTTTTAGTGTAAATATCATACAATTTTAGTGTAAATATCAAATGTTAAAGTTGCATCAGTCTAGCGAACAACGCTTTGAATTTTAATATAACACACGTATATATATGCACACAGATATATTTTTGAAATGGTTTTTTTTTAATGGAAGAGACTAATAACTTCGAAGTTCTTGAAATTCTTAGAATTTTTAAGGTTACTGTATTTTCTCTGTACATGCTATTTAAAGAAAAGAAAAAATTACCGTAGAGAAACTTTCAGAGTTTTCACCAACTATTTAATATCGCTTTATTTTTGATCAACATAATTGCGGCATTTTTTACAAGTTTTGAGTTGTAAAAAATAGTTATTAAGCTTTTTATTCTCGTTCATGATCCTTAGAACATACCTGAAAAAAATCTTATTTTTTCCCGGATGTATATCCTTGGGTGCAGTTTTTATTTAGAATAGTTCTTGAGAGGTTATACGGTATGATCCCTTATTAAAAACGTTGGGAATTTGGGCCCAAAAAAATCTCATTTAAGATAAACACCCACTACCTTGAAGTTTGGATTGCATTCTCAGCAAGAGAAATATTTTAATTACATGAAAAAAAAAGCTTTTATGACATTTTTTGCCTAGAAAATATTCAGTTCTTTTCTTGTCTGACACATTGCAAAATGAAATTAGCAAATTAAAGTATCATACTCTGATTTTAATGTTTCCTTATATGCAGTATTCAAGGAAGAATTATCTAAGAAATTTTACCTTCAAAATTCAAGAATATAATCAGCATATTTGAGAATTCTGCGAATATTTTGTACAAACATCTTGTAGAAAATAGAAATAAGAAAAATAGTACTTAAATTTCATTCCAACCCTTCTACATGTGAACAAATGTAATCTTACTTTATACATAACATAAATTCGTTAACTCTATAATCACTGTGCACTAAGAAATTTAAATGTTCAGTGTGTTGTAATTATTTTTGTATATTCAGTTCTATTTAATTTAAAATGTAATTCTTCGTGCTTGAAATAATGAAATCATTTTATTTATTTTTCACCTTTATTTTAACGCAATGGAATTTTAAAATTTCGTATAATAATTCTGACTATAATACAATATTTAAATTATTTTTGAGTGTCACTATCTATTGAATATACAGAGAGGTTATAATTAAACTTCTCCTATAAACTGCATCTAATAACTCAAAGGTTTGAACGGATTGCAATGAAACTGGTATTTGCTCACGAAAATTCGGAAAAAAAGTTCCAAAATGTCCGCTAGAGAACGCCTTTTCAAGAAAAACATTAAATTTAATACAATAAATGACCAAAACAGAATACAGAAACAATATTAACAACCCAGAACAAGAATTACGAGTAATAAAATATAAAACCAGGAAAAGCTATCCGTACTAGTGGAAAAAAATATCGAGATTTGCATGCTTGCGAATTGCTTTGCGAAGTAAAGAAAGCTTTTTGCAAAACAAGTTCGGGTATGAAACTTTTCAAGAAATTGTGTTGTTTTATGTCAGCGCGATTTTTGTTTATGGGACCACTTAAAAAGTCTAGTGCGTCAGCAGGTGTTGCGACTTTGAATGATTTAAAGAATTAAATAACGCTTCTTGTGAGAAGCATCACAACTGATCAATTATAATCTGTTGTTGAACGCACTGTTCCCTTACTTGAAATTTGGCGGATGAATGAGGGTTGTCACATGAAGCAACTTTGAATACATCGTCCTAGACACAATTAACAACTACTTCTTTTGTGCAATTTCGTCCTAATTTCCTCTAGTTTATGGAAATTAAACTGTCTTTTTCCCCCTTTAACCAGTGTATTGTTATTTTTTCCTTACCTCTATTTAATGTGTTTCGATGACAAAATAATTAGAGCTTAATATATTGTTTTCGAAATTCTGAGAATACATCTCGTTTACAGGCTATATTCCAAATTTTTTTGCTATCTGTTTATCCATTTACGTTGTAGAATGATGTTTATAGGGAAAATTTAATTATAAACCCCCTATATTTGCTTAAATTTCAGTGTTCAATTAAGTTAATTGCTAGTAATCTATTCAAGAAGCATCACTTTATAGGTTTTATTACAATAAGGAATTCGAAAAAGCAAAATACAAACCCAAAATAAATATAAAAAGAAACGTAAAAATTCTTAAACCTACATTAAGAATTAAAATACAATAAAAGTAAAAAATTTCCTATCTTGTTTGCTGAATTCTTTATTTAATTTTAATAGTCTTTAATTTAATACTCTTCAACCAAATTTAATACTTAATAATTTTAATTTTCATTGTTTTCAATCAATATAATTTATGAGATTTTATTTCTTTTCGGGATTCAATCAAAATAGTAATTTTTCGCATTGGAAATTTAAAAAATACGGTTTGACTCTCGATTTTCTGTGATTCTTAAATTAAATTCGAATTTGAGCTGCACCTAGGAGACATTAGCAACAACCGGTCATAGATTAAAACGATGTGGTTCGTCTCAAAATAGCTTTAATTGGATTTCAAATAGTAGGTAAATCTAAGAATAATTTTTAATCTAACTAAGGAAGATCAAAAGCTGTAACTTGTGTTATTTATCAAGTTTTAACTGAACTTCAAGCAGGAAATATAACGTCCGATGTTACACAATATTATGATGATACATTAAAAATAACTTTGGTTTATATATATATACTATTAATAAATTAAACTGTTATGACAATATCTATACTTATAATAAAGCTCAATGTGTGTGTGTGTGTGTGTTGGCGCTCTACAGGCCAGACCGTTGGACCTACGGCTACCAAATTTGGTACATGTATACCTTGGAGGTCGGGAATGTGCGCCTTGGAGCCCTTTTTTCGAATTTTTAATTATAATTTGAATTAATTAAAATTTAAGCTTAAATTTCGACGTTTTTCCGCTATAACTACCAAAAATATTATTGCACAAACATGATTTTTACATCAGTTTAAAGATAAAAAAAATTAGCTTTCCAACGGTATCAGTTTTTTTTTTAAATTTATAATGCAAGCTTCATTTTTTAGCGTATTTTTAAAGAAATATTTTAACCATGTTTTTAGCACGTGACTGGATAAAATAAAAGAATGCCGGAAGTTCGAATAAAAAAAAAACTATCATCGCAAAATAAATCTTAAGAAATGCAACTTTTAGCATGTGACTGGATAAAATAAAATGAATATAAAATGTGATATGTTCTAAAAAATAAATGCAAAGCAAAGGATTCTATAATCGTTCGCAATATTTAAATCATTAATTGAATAAATTATCTTTGTTTATATAGGATATGCATTCAAATTCCTTTCAAATAGGCAATTTGTAAAATATTATTAATAGGCATATATATTATTTAATACTATTAATTTGATCTAAATGAAGTAAATAATTTCATTTTATGTAGTTTGAGTCAAACAATGCATTTATGAATAATAAGTTTTAGATTTCTTCGTACTTTGCTCTGTGAGCCATATTTTACAAAATATTTTTATTAATATTTTAAATAAAAGTTGCTACATCGATCAGTCTTCTAAATCAATAATTAAAACTGACTGATTTATAAAATTAACGAATATTATTAGGAAAACGTGTTCTTTGAGAACTTTCCGTCCATCATCTTAAAGAAAATATTAATTTCAGGCCAATCAATGCCCGGAATTACTTCAAGGCTAATGAATATGTGATTTAATTGAAAATTTTAAAACCCATTACTCATGGCAAACCAGCTGGTCGCCAAAGGCGGCTAGTCTTCTAAATATATGCCATAATCAGAAAAAACAATTTTCAAATTACAGCCATACTTCAGAATGTAATAATTTAAAAAAAATATTTTAAAGTATATTTTACAATAACGCTTATCTTCGCCTTATACATGCATGCGAACGACAATGCTAAACACATATCTGTGCTTGTGTTTAATCATGTTATTTTTTAATAATTTAAAATAATTCTTAAAAAATATATAAAAAAAATAGACGAATTAAGCCTGAAATAGCATCATTCTACATTTTCGGATTCAAGCTTCAAATCTCCTTTATTTTGTTTCCCTGCGTGTATGCATTATTTTTGCTGTAATTAAACTTAATATTTCAGATATAATGTTAATATATAGGAACGAAGTCTAAAGTATAATAAGGCTAGAATGTTTCAGATCAGAAATTTGAATCTCCATTACATTTTTTTGAACATTTGAATAATATAAAACTAATGGAGTGCCTAGTTAGTATTTATTTCGACTCATTTTCTTGTGGAAATTTATAACATTGAAATACATATCTTTTCAAAACGTAAGCAAAATTTATCGCCATCCGAAATTCAGATAGATTCTAGTGCCGATTCTGAATCGAATCAAAATTCAGAAACATGTGGAACTGTTGAAAGGCATATTTTCTCTAGAAGGTATAAGAATATTTTTATAAAATCATTCCTTTGTCAGTGTGACTTGTATTGTAGGTTCAAATGAGAACGTAGCCATTTATATCAATATGAGGACATCTTTAAGCTTTTTCCAGAAAATTCTACAAAACCATCTTTGATTTTGAATCTAGAAAAATAGTAAGAAAGAAAGGCAAGTCAAATCTTCTATGGAATATTATGATCTACAATAATGATATGGAGAAACATAATTTCAGCAATGTTACAAAAGAATTTACTTAGATAATATGAAGTTATCAAATCATGGCATTGATTTCACATTTTATTTTTAACCTTTAAAATATTGAAATATAATTTTTTTATTTTGAATAAACTTTGCTTATATATCAATAAATGAAAAATGTTATGACCCAAAAGGAAATATTATGGCTTAAATTATACGGCATCGTATAATTAAATATCCCACTGAAAGCCACATAATTCCTAGAAAATTCCCAAGAAAAATCTATGGTGTATGTAGTTTTTATTTATATAGTAAATGCCACGTAAATATATAGTAAAAACACATTATTTGAGCTAATGAGTAACATAAGAATACATGATAACCAGATATCACACTGAAAACTACTTAAACTCCTCAGAAAGGCAACTTAATGAAAGGCTAAATTCATGGCACAGTACTGTTAATCTCACATTTAATGTCATGAAAGCCTTCAGGAGCGTTTAGAAAAGCAAATCAGGACTAGGGACATCTGCTAATCGGATGTTGTATAATCCATGAGCTCCATGGTTCTTGAATAATCTATGCAAAAATGCAATTGAATTATTCAAGAACCATGGAGTTCATCCCAAGTTTAAAAATAATTTTAAAAAACAAATCCCCAGAAGTTTAGAAGATTTCAGATGCGCGAAAATTCGGAAATAACAATAGTTGGATTTTAAAAGTGAAAATAACAGCTCCAGACTTTCAAAAATGAGTTGCAAATTTTCCATTTTCTTTAATCTTTGACAAAATTTTGCTGAATGCGCAATTTGGCAATCTTTATAATTATCTAAAATGCTTCATTATTTTAATCTCATCTGAATTCAGCAGATCTTAAAACATCAAATTCTGAGTAAAGTTAAGAGTTATTTTATGTGAGTATTGAGAAGGTGAATAAATCTGTATAAATTTCTTTAAAATGAAGGTTTTTTCTGTTCTTTCATTTAAAATTACGCCTTATTAAGAAATTAAAGCCATTTATCATTAACTAGCGATAAAATTAGTTATTTAAAACAAAACGGCTTTTGATTTTTGTTTATCTAAATAATAAGAGTGTAAAAGGATTGTATCATGAATTCTAAATAACTGTAATTCTAAAATATCCACAATTCCACTCACGGTTGAACAATGAGATTATTCTCCTTTTGTATTAAATTCAAAGAGCATTCAAATTCTAAATTAAATGCCAGATCGATTCAAACCTAACAATTAAATAAAATTCCCAAGCATCAAAATAGTTGCAACCATGAGTTAAAACGTATTTACACAAAACTGCAATAAACAGATTAATTAGAACACTAGATTAAAGATAAAACTCTTTTAAACTAATTCGTTACTTTTATCAGAAACTAATTTTCCTCCCAATAAAAACATTTCTTAAGATAGTAATTCAGATAAATTACTTAACCCTTTGTAGGAGGAGAATATCTCAGAGGGATACTTTTAATCATATTATAAACCTTATTTTGAAACAACTGCTTGAAAAACGCTTTGCTAATATATTTAAGATGACACTTTGAATAATTTGTTTCCTACATTTAACTGGAAACAAAGAGTTATTTTCTAATTAAAGAATTGCTCATCTTATTTATCTACAAAGGATTACAAAAAATATATATATTTATTAGAAAAGTATATAATACAAAGTATTCTTATTAATGCAATGGATTGATTCCCTTGAACAAAAACAGAAAAAAAAAAAGTGTGAGTAGTTTTTTTTGTTGACAAAACAGCATGATAGCTGTAAAGTTTCTTTTTCTTGGCCAAAGTGAGGAAATGTAATTTTTCCAAAGAATTTCTGATAATGATTTCCAAGAGACTGATTTCCTCATATGAAGATGTTAACTTAAATTTTCATGTCTAAATTATCATCAACTCAGCTTGATAAGTATCAAAAATTTTTCATTGTTTCACGTGTTGAAGATGCAAATTTTCCAAAAACTTTCTAAGCAATGTTTTCAAAATATTTTCACCATATCATGATATTGACTTTATCATGCCTGTATATTGGCTTAATCATAATCAAGACCATGTTATAAGTAGAAAATACTTTTCCGTCCAATGTGAGAGGATATAGATGTTCCAAACAAAAATTCTATGGAATCTTTCCAAGATATTGAATTTATCAGACGAAGATATTGAAGTAATCATCATAAAAGCAGCTTGATAAGTAGAAAAGAAACTAATTAAAAATATGTGGAAATTAATAATGATTTTACAAACACAATACAAATTTTCTGTTTGAGTATTACTAATTAATACATACTTTCATTTAAAATTTGTATATTATTATTCGTTTGGTGAAGTATAATTTTCAACAAGAAATTATTTCTTATGCCATATATTTGTGGCAGCTGAGTTGAATAGGATCGAACTCGCAACGTTGAGGTTCGCAGCCGAGTAACAAGGCTACGAGACAAAAACGTACATTCCTGTCCCGAGATTGTTATCTAGCCAATAAGCTTCACCACATTTACTTTACACTGACTTTTTAAGAATTGATCTCATATTCTAATCTCATAAATTTACTTATTGTTTATTATTAACGGGGTTTCATAGAATAACAATTATTTTGAAAGTGTCTATTAATCCTCTTTAGCGATTTAGTATTGGGATATTGTTAATACGCATATATCAGAAAACTATTCGTGTATTTTGGACTTTTTTTCCCAAATGAATGAAATCAAAATTTCATATATAGTACTACAATTCAAG
>JAPMOQ010030916.1:1304598-1325443 GCA_026543055.1 Argiope trifasciata
ATTATAATAAAACCCTTTCATTATTCATGTAAGGATATAAAATCAGAATCATAGCTATAAAGTCCCTAAAATATCCTGATTTTCTGTACTTATAAAAAGAAATCTTCTAACTCAAGTTATCTTGGAAGTTTCAGAAGAAAAATTATCTAATTAACGTAGAACATAAAATAGATAACTCAAAGACTGATTTAAATTTAAGAACTTTGAAATGTCTAGCATTTAAGAATAAGATTTGTCTTAAAAGGATAAAATAACAGTCATAAGAGCAAAACTAAAAATATGGTGTATAATAATGCTTATAAACTGACATTCTTCTTATAAAGAAAAATATTATAATAAAAGCTACTTATTACTTATATGAATCTACCAAGTGAGAATCTTTTTAGAATACAGTACTTTTAACTAAAGTACTTATTATTATCCCTGTTAAAGAGATTTGTACAATTTAAAGCGACAGCTTTAAATAAAAACAGAAATTTCAATGGAAATTGGTGCTACGATTTTAAAAAATGTTGTCCCTTAGTACTAATTTTCGAAAAGTCCGTTGACTTCAAAGGAATGTTAATTAATTTATATAAAACAGGAAGAATTCTCACAGGTAAAAAACAGAATGAAACATCCTTTTGATGTTCTCAAAATTTCCTTGAGGAGTGTACTTCATTACTTTTGACAGAATTGGACATAAATTTGAAAATATTTCAAAAGTAAGCTTCATTTAAATTAATTTTCATTTTTAAGATAAAAATCTCTTCAAGATAATCATGAAAATAGGGAGATTACAACGAAAGTTTCGATAAAACACATTGTTTGGGTACAATTTAAAATGTCTGCTAATGGGATATCTCAACGCCTACAGGTATAAGCTGCTTAATAAACATATAAGAATAAAAATAATCCTATTTAAAACGAAGCAATTTCTAAAAAAAACTACATACCTAGCCTGGAAATTTAAATATTGTAATATTTTATAGTCTAGCAGCACATAATTATAAAGACTGATATAATTCATAATATTGCATTTTTATTATTTTGTATTTTTACTAATGTGTGATTAAATAAACTTTTTTATAGTTTTCTAAGGCATTTTTTGAATAAAATATGAATAAGATTAATATAAAAGAAATAGAAAGCAATGTAAATCCAGTAATTTAAGTAATCAACTAAATGAAGTAACTTCAAAAAATACTTCTAGCAAAAATTATTCGTATTCATGCGATTATTATATTACGTTTGATATTTTTTATTACAAAAAAATCCTTTAAATATCTTATTTTTCTGAATAACATTTTATTTTGAAATAATGTTTGATTTAATTCTGGGATTCATTAATTAATTACATAGCTATTGATAAGCTCAATTATACTTTTATATGCAACATCAATTATAGATATTTGTTGAGATTGTTTGATCTTCTAATCTCTTGAAGAAGTTTCATTTGAACATATTTTGTAGATTTTTTTTCTTGTCTTCAGTTTTCAGTAAATTCTTTTAAATATGATTACTTATTCTAATTATGAAGCAATTTTAATTTTAATTGTTTTAAATATTATCAAAAAGTATATTAATTTAAATAAATCTATTTCTCCTGAATATTTACTTTTGCCTGCATCACAAATTTATTTTCGAAATAGGAAATAAATTTTCATCTTATATTACTTTTTATTTACATTATTTAGATTTTTCTTACGTCATTCCTATTGTTTTTCAAAAATTAATAAAAGATTTAAATGATCATTTACTTTATTTGCATTATCAGGATTTTTATATTATTTCTGTTACTTTTCAATAATTTAAAACACGATGAATACACGGATTCATTTAATAATTTTCTTTTCATCTTATAAAGTATACAAATAGAAAGTATGTTAATTATCAAAAAAATTTAAAGTCAACAAGACTAATATCTGTATTTCACATCTTGCAAGTTTTAAGACACAAATTTTTAGAATTATGTCATTCTCTATGATATCAAAAAAAGTGCTTTGAATTAGTTGGATGAAATTTGATAAATAGTCTCTCTACTCTAAATTTGTAGATTGCCATCAAATTTTGAAAGAAATTATTGAGAGGAAGCTATGTCCGTCCGATTTTCGGAATATAACGCGATAGCCACAAAAAATAAGAAACCTAAGTGGATAAAATTTGATATAATACTTTAAAATTTAAAATGCAGATAATTTACAAATTCGGAAGTAAATCTCTCTAGGAATTTACCACCGTTAACCTGAGCTATCACCACCATGGAAACGCTATTGAAGATGCCTGCAATTACTTAAACAAAAAAATTAATATATGAATTTGTGACTACAATTGCTGATCTGTGATAAACTTTGACTTTAATTTGAATTTTTTTTAAAAAGCACCCTCCACCCAGTAAAGAAATACTCGGTTTTTTGATATTCTAGTAAGAATCGCATTCAAGCATTAATTTTTAAGCGTCGTATTCTCATGGGCCCTATTGTAACTATAATTCGCCAGTAGAATGAGATTAATAACAGATAAATGCGTTTATTAGAGAATATGGAAGGAAGTTTCAAGGATACCAACCCTGATGGTTTTGTATAAAGAAATACATTTCAGACACTACATTTTAAACAATAAATTAAATTTAGAAACTTTTGAGCTATTTTTTATTTAATTTTTCTTATATTTCTAATACTTATTTATAAAGATGGGCAAAACTATTCTTCACAAAAAAAATTTCAAAAAACCCTTCCATTTTGCTGTAATATATATTAAATTTGGTTTGTACAGATAAATAGCGAAAGAAAATTTCAAACTCTTTGTAATTTTCTCCTCTAATTTCAAAAAATTGGAGTTGTGAAAAGGGTTGCAAATGGTGAAAGATTCTTAACGAGCGGTCTCGTGTAAACCTTTAAGAAATTTATATTATGGGATGAAAAGTCACTTTTCATCCAGCAATGTTTTAGAGTTACACCTATAAAAAATCAATTTAAACGTCGTCGGCTAATGATCAGAATGAAGCGATTATTCGTATGATTTGAATTCTTTTTCTGTCTTCATTCGTGAAAGAATCATAGTGAAATCTCATTATCCTTGTTATCGAGCTCTTTGAGTCGAGTTATCCATCTTCCCAAGTATTCTACATCGGTCATTTCAATCAAATTTCTTCTAATTATTGTGTTCACAAGATAACATTGGCGAAATGTTATCTCCTTTATCTCTAATCTCTCTATCTCCTACCTATAACAAAGATGAATTCAAGTATATCTGGCATGTGTTAGTGCTCTACTAGAGACACATTTAGATCTAGAGCTACTGAATTTGACTAAGATATACTTTATTAGTTTGAAAGAGCACGAAAATATATATATATATATGAATTTTAAGGAAATAAAAGTCAAGCAACATTTTGTTTTTCTATACTATAACTCCTGAAAATAACACAGTTGAGAAATAATTTTTATACCATCTTAAGATTTCAATAATTATCTTTTTAGCGATACCAATTCAACATTGGCGCAATTTTTGATTTTGTCAAAAAAAATTATTATTTTAATTAACATTTAACAAATAGATTACATTTTTACATTGTTCAGCAAAACTTTAGACGTGAAATTTGTTTGCTATATAGAAAGGATTATTTTTAAATATCTGTGTGATTTGCAGGAAGAATAATAAAATTCAGTTCCAAGAAAATTAGAACAGTGATGACCTGGCCAATTATGTTTTTAAGAACTATGATGTCATTGGATTCGGATGTTCATGTACGCAATCCCTTCACGTGCAAATCCATACAAGTAGGCGTATGGATTTAGATCATGCTTTTTTAACAGCTTTTGTCAGTAGCGAAACCATGCACCATTAAAAAAATAATATCTCAAAAGTTATTTTCATACATCACACCGAGGAACAGTTCAAAAATGAGGATGAGAAACCTCCAATATGGAGGTTGGTTCCCACCACCCTCATGGCTACTGAAATATTGGGGTTCGACTACCCCCTGTCGATGATCGGACGTACTTCCCACAGGAAGTGTTGTATCGTGGCCGGTGACTCCTAGGGCTCAGCCTTAGTTAACACCAATGCTGTTGCGGCGGTTCGGTATTTCAAATGTAATCTGAATGTCTTTATTCTTGTAGCCAATGTGGTTATTTGATTTAGCGTATAACTATTCTGATGTGTGTGAATTTTTTCAAAAATTCTATTATAAAATTAACCATTATTAAGCTATATATAACTCTTAAGCCTTTAAAATTTCATATAAAAAAACTCAGTAACCTAGCTTCTAAAAATATTTTAAAAAATTAGAGATTTGGGAGTTATTATAATAGAATTTAAAGTAACAACGTAAGTAAATTTATGCATAGAACGGTCAAAACTCTTTAATATATTGAAAGCGTTTTTGTTTAAAAATAATAATTTGCACTGTCATTAGCAAAAATTTGAAATATCAGATAATTACTGAATAAAAGGCATGTGACATTACGAGCAAAAAAAGTACTTCTTTTAACTCAAGCTTTTAAAAAGCCATATAAATATATATGTAGAGAAATAGCAATCTAATATTTTCATAATCAAATTTATTCAAGTCTCGGAAAAGACCTCATCAATTATATTCATCAGTTAAGAAAAAAATGAAGTGCTTTTACATTATTAATATTGAGTGAAATTTAAGTCTTCGAATAGAGCTATTAATCTTCTGGCGTGTAGGATAATGTTCTAAATTAATAATATTAAAATGGATAAAATCTCAACTAAATATATTCATGTGGTAAGATAAATTAATTGAAAGGAATCATCTATATAGTAAATTATTCTTTAATTGCTTTTAACCGAGCTTAGATTGCATAATGCACCTCTAATAACAATTTAAATGCACAAAAAAAAGAGATTATTTCGTTATAAATATAATTCGGGACTTTTTTGAAAAGCTCTTGAGAAGAGTTTATATTTATTTAATCCAAATTGTTTCAAGTGATTCAGAAACTCTTTGAGCCGGAATATTTCAGAAAATATTCTCCATTTGCCTGTTCAAAGTCTGATCGCGACACTAATATGAAAGTTTTTGAAGTGATCAATCATAGTTTAATTCGTAATTATTGAATCTGGACGGCATACAGATTCTTTAATTATAATGGATTAGCAATTCGTAAAAAGTTGACGCGACTAGATGACCTATTAGAATAATCAAAAATTCATTTGTTCGTGCTTTTGATCTAAAAGCTTTTAAATATAATCATTTAATGGTTTTGTTGTTAATATAAAATTCTATTAGTTTAATTTGAGTGATATTTCCTTTTTAGCAAAGTCTTTAAAAGTCTTTACTTACCATGTAAATTTCAGTATATCTCATCATTTTTATATGATGAAATAATTTAGCTATAATAATAAAAATAAACCAACTAATAAATGTAATATTAACATGTTAATTAGAATATAATGTTAGAATATAAGTAATAAATTAGCATTCTGCTTATCGGTGCTGTACTTTAACATTTGTGCGTGAAAATGCTTAAAAATGAGGGCTACCCGCACTCAGTCAAAATTTAGTTCTAATTTTTAAAAATTTAATTTCACTGTTTTCAAGAAGAAGAAAAAATTCTCTTGATTTATTTAAATAAAAATGAATTATAAAAGCACAAATAAACTTTTAGAGCAAAAATTTTTTTTATATTTTTGCAAAAGATTTTTATTGTTGGTGATTTTATTTAAATAATTATCTTTTTTTCAATCTTTAATTTTAAGTTCGCGTTCTGTAATCTTAAAAGGATTTTTTATCCTTAAGATGTACTGCCACATTGTATTATTTCTATGGAATCAGAATTAATTTAAAAGAAGAAATAATTAACAATTAAATTCCCGAAATACGAAAATAATTCCTTAGCATCCAGAACACAAAATTGAATGAAAGAATTGAAGAAAACTTAGGAATTACCATCATTACCATTACATTACATTTGGTTCATGATGGAAATTCACGTGAACTTATACCATGAACCAAATCAAAAAAAATAATGTTGATGTAATTAAAAGATTAATCGATTAAAAGATATTGCAAATATTTTATATATTTGTGTATACGTCGATTGAAAACTCTAAGCATTCTTTCGCCAGAGTCAGATGTTCCCAAACATTTAAACATAGCAACCCACTTCAACCTAGGCAAAAGGAATATTTTCTGATGAGATTTTTAGGAATCAAAAGGAAATTATTGTAAATTTTAAAAAATATTCCTAATTAAATACATTTTCACAAAAAAATATTTCTAATATATGGGTTTATGAAGAGTTTTTCCCCACAGTTTTTTTTTTTTTTTTTTGTATATTATGATGCATATGTTTTCGAAATCACTCAGGAGCGAACTAAAAATTAGATCCAATACTAAGTATTACTATTGCAATTTCAAGTTAGTGATTGTCAATTAAATATCACAGACCTAAACGCATAAATGTTAAATTCTCAATCCAAAATATAATGTACTAAATGAATGAAGGTAAAAAGTTCTAGAGTAGAATTAAATAAATAAATGAGAGAAAATGTTCATCCTAATTTAATCCTGAAAAAAATCAGTTTTCAATTCCTTTCATTATTGTTAAATTCCATTAAGAGTTGCCTTACACCATCAAAATTAAGGTGAAAGGGTTTTCAGTTTATCTGTGTATGTTGAAGTCCGACTCTTCTCTTACAATATCTTAAATATGCATTTTGGAGTTTCAAAAATTTTGTTCGGTTTAATACAATATCAATTTTAATTTCAAGAACAAAATATCGCTCCATCAATCGAAGTTTAACATAGTTTTACACGCTATTATTTAAATTGACTTATTTTATGTTTCTAAAGAATGAATCTTTTAATTCATATTTCATTCTCTTCTTTGATTAGTAAATATTTAAAATTCTGAATAGCAGTAATAGCATATTCCCAGTTACAAAACTGTGCCATAGTTGTAGATAAATAGCTTAATTCCTTTTAGTTACTATAAGCATCACCTTTTGATGAAATTGAAAAAGCTACTGGTTGCAATACTTCATAAAAAATTAACTATGTTAAAGAGGAAAATATTTTTTTAAAAAGATAAATAATAAACAAAAAATCTGAAAATCACTCTTTTATAAGAATTTGAATTGTAAAATAAATCAGAATTCAGTGGATTAGTCTAAAGTGTAGAAACATGAGGAATTGAAAAAAAATTTAAAGTTATGAATTGACATTCATTGCCAAAAAAACCCCTTAAAATTAAAAAAAACCTTTAAAAATCTTTTAAACCTTATAAAAAATCTTATAAAAATCCTTATTGTAGGAAAAATTTTAAGAAAAATTAAAATATATTAAGATTGTTATAAAAATTCCACTTATAATATTTTATGCTTCACAGTTTTACAATTTTTAAAAAAATTTCTAGATTTTTTTTCGAAAGCATAAATTTCTACATGCTGGTACATTAATAAAGAAATTTTCTTAAAAACTTTTTTGCTTCTATTATTGGATTAGCAATAATATGCAGCAGGTCTTCAGAAATTACTTTAAAATTCATATTTTTAACGAGTGTTTTGCCTATTGTCAATTATCAAGTGGAAGCAGATGAGAAGAAGCTGTTTCGTAATGCGGACGCATGTAAAGTTTTCGAGTTAATGCCTAATCTATTTTGGAAATAAGACTTTCCACTCAAAATCCCCAGATGCAAGATGTTAATAGGAAATTTTATATGCAGAAAAATATTCCAAAGTGCATCTCGGGGAATCATTACCCAGCTTCTTGGGAAAGATCACGCATTTCTTGACTAATGATATCTGCTTTAAAATTGTCTTTGCATAAAGTTTTATGGACAAATAAATGACATCGCTTTTCTTATTTATTTATGCTTCGCAGTTCACCCATAATTGATAATTATGAATATTTATCCTATGCTGTTTTAAAGCATCTTCACTTCTACATATTTTATTGTTTCGTTCATTTATGAGTACTATACTTTGAACTAGTTCATCGTAACGAATATTAGCATGAATAAGGAATCGGCCGTTAATATTTATCTCAATAGACGTTACTGATTAATTCAGCGAAGCATTCTTGGCCACTCACGTCATATCTAAAGAAAATCCTTCACCAGACTCTTATTTCGATATATTTTTATACTGTAATTATTACTTTCTTATCGTTTTCAAGGTTAAATAAATTTTTCTGCAGTTATTTAACTTACTCTTTGAAATTATTGTCGATGCTTCCAAACAAGAGACAAAGTTGACTTCTCTTAGATCTCTCAGGTTTTTAATCAATATCACGTTTTAGTGCTTAAATGTAATTTAGTAATCACACTAAGATTGTTCTTAAACATTAATGTAGTTATCAAATGTGTACGCGAACAAGAAAAAAAATGGAAAACTGAAAATTTAAAGAAAAATCCAGTTCACTTAAAATTATTGCTCTCGACATTGCATATTTAAAAAAAACAATGCAGAAATTTTAAACAGTGCTGTTTTGTGACTTCTTACCGCACTTGCCATTGGACAAATCCGCTGTCAAAGACAGAGATTCAAACCGATAGGTGATCTCTTGTTTTGTTTTCAGTAGCGCTTTCTACAGGCAAAAGTATGACTTTGCCCCGCGCGCGTCACAACCCTTTTTTCAGTGCAAATTTCAATCAGCTTTGAACCTATACCTCCCCGGGCATTACTATCGACATGGAAGACTTTGTGAAAACGACAGATTTATACACGCGCTAGTCACCATCACACATGGGAAATCTATCTCCGGTGGCTTCGAACTCGCAACCTACCGGGCACGGGCTCAATGCCCTACCAACCAGGCTATCCCGGCCAATGGCATTGGCATCGCCAACGCAGGAATGTAAATACTCTCACTCATTTTTCAGAAAGAATACTGTAGTGAGAACTCAAATGCATGAATAAATTTCATAACATTCTATGTTAAAAAAAATTTATTAATTAAAAATTCGAGTAATAATGATGGCAGGCATGCAAAGAAAGAATTTTAAAATAAAATTAAAAAATAAATTAAATTATAAAATAAATTAAACATTAAAAAATGTTAGATAAAACTATAATTTTAGATTTTATTGCATACTTTCTTTTTATCAGAAAAATTTCTGCTAAAAAGACAAAATGTTAATAATTTTTTCAATCTTGATTTTTGAAATACAGTAAAAACTCCTTATTCGCTCCTTATTATTTTCACTATTCGCGGATTTAAAAAATGCGACCCAATTCCTCTATTCACGGCTACAAATTTCTTTATTCGCGGATCTTATAAGTACATACATAATAATAAAAAGATTCCAATAGGTATCCAACCCAATATCCTTTGTAAATGCTGACAAATGGACTAATAAAAAATTAAATAGATCTTATTACAACTTTGCCTAAAGTATGTTGTTTAATGATATCGCCGAGGACTTCGACATAAGCCGCCACACACATTGAAATTATGTTGGGAAAAACTGTGGCCTGCTCTGACTGCGGAAAATGACGAAGAATCTGTGCAAATTCAAACTTTGACTGCAAACATAGCCGAAATCGCGAAAAAAAACAGGACGAGAAGGGTTCGAACAGCCAGAATCAAAAGACATTCAGGAATTGTTTGGATCGTAAGATGAAGATTTGACTGAAACCAACTTGGAGGAAATGTTAAATTCACAGCCCATTGAAGAAGAGGCTTCAACAAGCACCGGAAACGTGACATTTCATTTGAAAAATCTTAGTGAAGGTTTAAGAATGGCAAATGAGCTTTCCGATTTCTTTATGAACATTGATCCGTCTATGGAACGAAGTCTTATTTTTAAGAGGCAAATTGCTAATGCGACTGCTGCGCATCAGTCTGAATGGAAGGAGCTTTTAAAAACTGCCAAGCAAGAGAAAATCACAAATTTCTTCAAACCATTGCATAAGCCTTAAGATAATTGATCAAAATGTTCAAAAACAATTAAATTGATTTTTATATATTTGTTTTTTTTATATATTTTGTCACCTAGGAACGTATCCCCTATAATCCCATATAAATTACCATTCCGTATTCATGGTCCCTGTATTCGCGGCATATTTATGGAACATATACCCAGCGAATAAAGAGCTTTTACTGTACCTAGAAAATGTTAACAACTGTTTTCTTAAATTCAGCAATATCTTGTCCCTGCATCCGTTATGGACTGTAAGCATATCTAACTATTTCATTTTCTATATTATTTGGTCATTTCTCCGTATGAGAGTTAGAGGAAGGGGGAGATGAAAGAGAATCAGCAAACAGGAGACATAAAAGTCTAGAACTGAACGCAGCACTGACCTCCAAAACATCAAAATTCACTCACCAAACTCATTGGAAAACGAAAAACGGTTTTTCTCCGCTTCAATATTATGATGGCGAGGTTGGAATTTTTGCAATTTAGTAATGCGGCTCGGACAAATTTTCATGCCTCCCGAGTTGAAGTTTTTCTTTGGGGGGGGGGGGGGGGGAGGATATTCTTTTTTTGTGTGTGGGCTTTCTGCTTTATATTTTTGGATTTATTTTCATATTATCAGATAGAATCCCTGCCAGCTTTACTGTTTATTTTATTTCAAAATAGGAGATAAATAGGTCCATTAGGAGACAAGATTGATTTTTTAAAACTCTTTTTGAATTGTATTCTTTGAGATACTTATCGTATCATCATTGCTTTAATCACATTTCAAGCATTTGCGATCAGCACGAAACCTGCAATAAAATTTACAAACTAATTGCTAGAACTAATTTAGATTTTTTCTTCTAAAGTTGATGTAATATTTCAGAAAACAATTTCAAATTTTTTGTCATTCAGATATGCATGGATCCCAGCTATTAAGAAAGAAAATCTTTGAAATTTTTCTGTAGGTATAGTAATTCCTTTACATTACTTTAAATTTCCGAAAGTAATATTATTTTTAAATCAATATTTATAAAGGTGCTGGTTTGATATTTTAATAGGATGTTTATAAAAAGGGGGTCCTCATTATGGTGAGGAATGCGGTAATCATGACTTAAACATTCAGCAAAGCATTAAACTGGATTGGCTTACTAACTCACAATTATTAAATTTGGCACTTAGCAATGATTTATATTGAATATACACAAAGATAATCCTTCTCAACATTTTAATTTTAAAAAAATCATCAGGCTTTTTTTTCGTCACTAATTTTGGGGCTTAATGCCATACATAAACAATTTTTATACTATTTTAAAATTTTGAAAATTAATTCTTCAATGAATCATTTTGATTTCTGTATTGTTTTTCCCATTTTGAATTAATTTAAAAAATAATATAATTATATTTTACAGTTATTTTCGTTATTTTTGTTATTGGATTATTTCACACGTGCGATATGATCATTATCGTTGTCATAATCAGGTGTAAAATTTTAGAAATAATATGGAAACAGGCAGCTAACACTAAAGTATTATAATAGTAGAATGCTTCGAACTAAAAATTCGATTTCCTTTAATTTTTCAACGATATTTCTTTTTTTTAGTTGAACAAGCATTATATAATAGTATTGGTTTGTATTTATTTCAAACCATTGTGGAAGATTGGTTGATTTGAAAGATTATTAAGCTTTTAGTATTGCAAGATTAAAGAGATAAATCGATTTGACACTATTCTATATGGGGATTTACAAGAATTTTTACTAATCCTGCCTTTCATTTATTTTTTTCATAAATAATTTCAAAGAAACTAGTACTTATTTCCTTACGAATCACACAACAAAATTTTATTTCTTACCTTGTCTAAGATTCAGATTGGATATATTTGAATAGAATTTCGAAAAAGAAAGAAGAATTTAACATTTAAAAGAATAAAATGTTATTTTAAGATCATGATTTTTGGAAGAATTAATTAATTTGTACCTCGAGATGATCATCCGACTTTAGAAATCCCCACCTTTTGAATTCCCCAATAAAGCGCAACTTGCATTCAGTTGTAAAAAAGGTCAGAGAAAAAAAATTGCTCACAAAACATAAGCAGAAGTATAGAATGTACTTATTGATCTAGGAACAAAAGCATTTTATTAGTTTCTTGAGAAATTGTCCCAAACAAAAGAGCTGTGTTCATTCATTTTATTTTTCCCAAAGTACAGCGCAAATACCGCAGCTTGCATCGAAAAATTAAAAATTATTTTTATTTTGGATTAATTTCCTGCAGCTCTTCTGCCCGAAAAGAAAAGATCTTTAAGGATCTGGTGATTATCTTCTTTATAAACTTGAAAGGCACCAGGTAAATCACATTATCAAGATGTAAATAGGCAAAAAGGGACTTTTGAAAACCTAATTCACTAAAGACCGATCACTTTGACTAATAAAAAATTTATTTACTTTTACTCTTTTGTATATTTGAAATCTGAATATTCAAACGCTTTGATAAAGAATAACTTTTTCATTATGTAATTTTGGATACTCATGCTAGCCAAAATGAACTTTACCAAACTTTTGCTTGATCTTAGAATATTGGAATAAATTGCGTTATTGAGAATTGGAGTAAATTAAGTAATCCATTGGTTTTTGTAATACTTGGTGACAGAAACCGTTTGGAATACTTGAATATATAAACCTTTTGAAATGCTTGAAGATTAGGAAGTTCTTAGAAATACTTCAATGATAGGAGCCTTTTGAAATGCCTGAAGATTAAGATCGTTAAGAATACGGGGTGATAGAAGCCTTTTGAATTACTTGAAGATATAAGCCCTTTGAAATGCTTGAAGATTAGTAAATTTTTTTGAAATACTTGATGTTAGAAGCATTTAGGAATACTTGATAATAGAAACCTTTTGAACTGCTTGAAGATTAGAAAGCCTTTAGAACTACCTTATGATAAAAGCTTTTTGGAATACTTGAAGATAGTAGCCGTGTGGAATACTGGAATAGTTAAGCCTTTTGAAATGTTTGAAGATTAAGAAGCTTTAAAAATACTTGATGAAAACCTATTGGAATACTGAAATATTTAAGTCTTCTGAAATGTTTGAAAATTAGGAAGTATTTAGAAATATTTGATAACAGAAACCTTTCGGAATACTGGAATATATAAACCTTTTGGGATACTTGAAAATTAGGAAGCCTTTGGAAACACTTGATGTAAGAAGCCATTCGGAATACTTGAATATATAAGCGTTTGAAGATTAGAAATGAAGATTAGGAAGTCTTTGGGAATATTTAAAGATGAAGTCTTTTGAAATGCTCAAATATTAGGAAGTCTTGGAATACTTAATGATAGAAGACTTTTGAAATGCCTAAAGATTAGGAAGTCTTCGGGAATACCTGAAAATGATAAACGTTTTGAGAAATTTAAAGAAAATCACACTAATTCGGAAATACTTTAACCATACATCAATTAAAGATAGTCCCGATTAACGATATATTTTTTTGGTGTTTTCAAGAGTAATAGAAATGATAAAATAATTTGAATGCATTTTTTTTTCTATAGGAACAAGGGTGTGAAATACAAACTGAAATATTTTCTTATAAGAATACTTTCTTTCAATTATTAATTTTTAAATAATTATTAATAAACAACTATTTGCTTGTTCTTTTACAGTTCATTGGTGGACACAGTAGACAACATGTAATTAAGATATGGACAGAAAACAAACGAAATAAAATTCTCATTCTTTCTTCATGTACGAAATATATTTTAGAAAACAAAAATTCCCTTAGCAATTTAGACAAAGAAAAGCGCATGTTTAAAGAATTTATTATAAAGAAAAAAGTAAATATTTGTCGCCTGTAAGAATTTAGCAGCGTTTTAAGTCTAGAATTAATTAAGTTGTTTCTCGTTTTGATTTATACTAATTCAACAATCGCCGTCTTTTGATTCCCTGGATAGAAACCAACTGGCATTCAGTTTCTGAATATCCAAAAGAAAGCAGAAATTTATCCTCAAAACGTACGTACTTTACATTAAATTATCGATCTAGAGCAGAGGCATTTTATTTGTTCTTCTAGAAATTGCTCCAAAAAGGAAAGAAATATGTTCTCTCACCTCGTTTTTCTGGAAGACGAAAGCAAAGACCACAGCTTGCATTAAGCAAGCTAGGAAAGTAAATACCTTTCTTTAAACACATATTTTGATTTAGAAAAGGCACAGATTTCTGATAAGACTTCCTGATGCTTCATTTGAGAGAAAGGATGGCGTTTGTTTTAGTAGTATATACTGTAGGAAACAGAAAAATCTCCCTTAAAGATCTGGGTGTGATCTTATTTTTAGTAGTAGAAGATGCTAAATAACGGTGTTTATCGTAAAATCGACACAGAAATCTGAGCTTTGGGAAATCAAACTTGCTAAAGATGAGCAGGTTTTTCAAAGATAATACATTTTTGTCTGCTTTTACTTCATGTGTTATGCTTTTCGCATAAATAATTCTCAGGAAAATATAATGTTAAAATTTTCCTTTTATGATGTAACTCGTCTACTTCCTGTACCAATTGGATCTTTAAAGAATAAAAGACACATTTAGTACAATAAAAATATAATTCTAAAAATTATATTAAAATGTATTAAAATTATAAATATATTAAAATTTATTTCAAAAACCTTGCATGAATCATGCAGAATTTCATATATTTAGAAGTAAGTTTCTGAAATAGATCTTAATATAAATGTTAGCTGGAATTAATTTTTTTACATTAGATGATAATATTCTTTAAACTATATCAATGAATTCAATAAAGATTGAAGTTCTTAGAAAAAATAAAATACAAATTTGATTTATAGCTTTTTATTATTATAAGACTTTAAAGATATTTTTAACAATATAATTTATCATTTGCTTTATGGGAAATATCGATCCAATTTTTTTTATCTGACACAAGAGCTAAATTTCTTTAATTTGCACAGCACATATTTCATATTCCAGAGTAAATTTAGGAATATAAAATATGAGTTACGATTAAAAGCTTTCAAGTTTAGGAATATGAAATAACTTTTAAAATTGAAAATACATTATCTAATTTTTTAAAGTATTTTATCAGTAAAAAACTTGAAAGAAGTAATTTGAAATTAAAATTGGGAATGAACTGCTCAAGAAGTTAAAAAATTCAATATGTAAAATTTAAAAATTAATAATTTACCATTTTTAAAGCAGTTTTCAATTGGTAAAATCTAAATCAGTTTAATTCAATAAAATTTTTAAAAAAGACAATGTCGGATGATTCTAGCTAATAGATTATGGTTTATAACAAAATGTAAAGTATAAAGATTCCATACAGCAAATAGGATAATAAATCTACATATCATACAATTGCAGAAGTAAATTCACCATTTTTTATCTTTTTTTTGCCACGATAAGTAACGGATTCATGAAGAAATTCTATTAATAGATTCAGCTGGTGTGGTATTTTTTTTCCTGATATTGTGATGACTATGGTAAATAACGATTGAAGGATCAATTTTGAAGGGATTCCAAATTATCACCAAATACATGATAAGGCTTTAATCTTTCCTGTGATCTAAATATCATTAGAGGTAGACAGAAGCGTAATGATTCCTTTATTATTAATGTAAGCTAATCAAATCCCTCCAAAAATCTCTAATCCTATGAGTATAACCAAAGACTATTTTAGGATAGAAAAAGTTATACCAAACTGCCCATTATCAATAATCATAATGTTCAAAATAAATGTCAAAAACCCTTATGTATTAAACCCTTTATCAACTATCACTACATATTATTATCAAAATTTCCTTGATAAGATATACAACTGAGTATGGTAAGAAATTCATGAAATTTTTTTAATTCATTCCTGAAGCTCCAAGATGATTTAGTCATCTTGGAGCTAAAAATGAATAAAAAAATTTCTAATCATGGTAATTCTATGACTACTTAACAAGCATGAGTAACAGTCACTGTATTGGAGTGGATTGCAATCATTAATCAATCAGCAAGACAAATGTCCTTTCAATGTATTAACTGGACTGTTAGGAAATTTTACTGCCAATTAAAAGAATTTAGCTGACTTAAGACACGAGATTATTATACAGCAAAGCTTTCTGGTATTATGCAACAAAATAAATGAAGACAAACGTTTCCATGAGGCTTACTAGGCAGAGAGAAAATTTATGTTTGTTAATTCTTCGAAAGTAAATCATATATATATACCAAAAGCCACTGATCCTCTAGTAATTACTTGTCAAAAGCGTAATAATAATATATGATAATTTTTTACTGAGCCAGAATTACAAATTAGTTTCAGACGTGTTGAATAGTATGCATTTAAATTTTAGCAATGTATCTCTTTGAATCGATAAATCGATTTAAATTATTAATTCTAGTATTTTTATAGCAACATTGCAGAAAACAAAAGAAAATTGTTATAAGTATAGGAAGGTTGATTCCTTTTTGTTAATCGCTCCATCCATCCACGTCCATAAAAAATTGCATATTACGAGTCACAAAATTGCTTTTTGAAAGGCTCATAAATGAACAAAAAGAATTTCATGAAACTAATATTTGCTAAGAAATAAGTAATGGAAATATTTAACTCTTTAATTGTTAGTATAAAAACGATATAATTCTCTATGTTCGATCAGTTACCGGATGTTCAAAAAATCATGGGCAGATTTCCAAGTTTTGTGCAGCGAAAACTTAAGGTAGATAAACAAATTGCCTTTGATTACTTAATACGGAATTGCTTAAGTTAATAAATATCAATATGAGGAGCTTTGATTGCACACTGTATATCAAAATGATATTTAATTTATAGCTATTTGTAAACGCTTTAAGAATTATAGATTAAATGGAAGCTGTGATACACAGTTTTATACGCTGCAAATTACTGTTTCTGGAACACTCGATTGTTTCATAAAAATATCTTAGGAGCATAATTTTGAAAATTGTTTTAATGTGACTACTTTCTCACGAACATCATGGATTAATGAGATCTCATTACAAGAATACAAAATTCCTAACGTTATAATTATATATTTAAATCTAATATGTATTGCAAATAATATATTCTTTTATTTCTTAAGCCATCTGCCATTGTACATACTTTTTTGGTTATAACTTTCTTTAATTAATCAGTCCCAATCATATATTTGATGCCATTAACAAAATAAAAATACTTCCATGCTAGCATATTGTCTAGTTTTTTTTATTATCAATCCACGTGCTTGAATTAAGCTTGTTACGTAATTGTTCTATTTTTTAATATAAAAAGAAGTATATTTGAAGGCATACTCTTTTATATATACATTTCAGAAGCATATTTAAAACTTTACAACAAAACGTTTTTGTCAAATATATTATTCATTGAAGGAGCTAGCATCAGATGTTATAAATTTCATGAAGGAAGTTGAGAACTAACTCCCTATATAAAATAAAAAAAGAATATAAAATATATTTTTCTAATTTGATTCGTACGACAATATGTGCTACTTATAAAACAACAGTAAGACGACAGACTCTACCCTAACTCAATTATTTTTTTACGAAACAATTTCATATTTATAATATCAGTAAATAGCATAGTCGCTCCCTTGAATTCTTTATGACACAAAATTCTCCGCTCTTTTCTCTTGTTCAATAGTCTAACACAAATTCCAAAACACCAAATCAGAAATTGCCGTCAAAAACGTGATGAGAATTGAATGCGACGTTCGAACGTTCTGAAAAGAGTAAAATATTCCTAGGTAGACGACGAGTAAAAAGTGGGGAAATTTACTTTTCAGTAGCCTGATAACAAAGTTAAACACGATAAGTTACGAGAGCGATGATACGTCAGCAAAAAGTTATTTCAGAACAGAGGGCCTCAGTTGGAATAACTAATTTAACTTTCCTTGCAGTTATTCATTTGTAAGCAAAATAAAAGTAGGTTGGAATCACGATGGACGTTTTTGATCAATGAAAGTTTGCCATTTTTATAAAACGTCATTATGGTTGTTGTATTAGTCATTTGCCATTAGCAAATACAAATTAAAACGTTAATGAAAGAAAAACATTTTTATCAAGCTTAAGAGCAAATTTTAATTTCTCAATACTTTCGAACTTTTGAGGGAAATGTCACAGACAATCAGTTTCAATAAATAACCTTTCAGCTAAACATTTGAAATAAAAATTAAAGATGTTAAATGAAAAATAATTTAAAATAAATTTTTATTGAAATCATATCTTCAAAATTCATCAAAAGAATCGTTCTTCCTTTTTTTAATGTAGTTATCTTAAATCAAAAGTTAGTTTCTTTTAAATCATCAAATAAATAAAGAAGAAAATGGAAAATTTATATTGAGCAGCTTTTATATTGTCATTCATAAATAGTCTGAAAAGTGGTTTATTAAAATAATTTTGATGAATTGCTCGTATGAAGTAAGAAGTGGACTTTTTATTATTCTTGTATGACATTTTTACCTTAAGATTTTAACATTCTTAATTTGAGAGTAAGTAATATATCAGAAGCAATAATTATTAACCCTTTGCATCAGAAATGTAATTCGATGAAAAATTACGCAGTTAACAATGACAAGGACCAATTTATTGCTACTTTTTATAGTTTAAAGTTGAATTTTATCAAAAAATTAATCTACATCTTCTTTGATTCTTTAGGCATTTTGTAAAATTAAAATTTTTAAAAACAACAAATAACTAAACCGTCAAAATGATGCCCCATCTTGAATGTTGAGTGAGAGGCACTCTCATAGTGCAAAGGCTTAACAGAAATTTAGTGATAATATACATGAAGATCTATGAATCCAATGAAAAAATGTAAATAGAAAGTGAAGCCTTTTCTTAAAAATGAAACAAAATAATATATAGATAAGAAATTAAATAAACTATTAAATAAGTTTGAGCAGTCTTCTTAAAAAAATAAAATAAATCTCTGGATCAAAATCTTATATTATTCATGATTCCCGAAATAAATATGGAAAAACTCAAATGAAAAATACAATATCAGTTAGAACAAGTGAAGTTCAGTAGATGAATGCATCCTCTCCCTTAATGTCTATATCCCTTTATTATTATTGCTTTTATTTAAAAGCACGGTAATAGCACACATATATATAGAGGGATGAAGAAAGATGGTTTAGTGAGCTGTATGGCAAAATGCAATGCACTAATTGGGTTCAGAAAACAATTCATTTCTAAGTTCATTTCATCGACGAACGAAAAACTGTTATCATAAATAAGTACAATAATAATTTTCAAAATTCATCATCCGGAAATGTAAATATAATTTAAAAGTTACTTCCTATTTTTGATTGGTATATGGAATTCTCTCTACAGTCTAGTAATCTGAGTTCTTCATATTCCAAGAGTTTTCATAAAATAACTAAGCTAGTAAATTGCAAACGACGGTAATTCAGCAACGATGCATAAGAAGTTATAAATAAAGCGTAACTATAAAGTCTTTACACTGAATACAAAAAATTATTACGGAAGAATAATTGAATATAATACTGCAAACTTTTACAATTTAATAATTTTTTGTTAATCTTAAAGAAAGCGCAACTATATGCAAAAATAGTGATATCCCATTTAACTATTTCCAAAATAGTGTCAACGAAAAAAAATTCTTTGGTTCCATAAATTCAAATTGGCTATCCAATGTCATTTGAATATATTTATTCATCCATTGTCTGGATCATAAATGCTGCGGTGTCTGTGAAACAGCCAAAACACTGGACAATATTTGGAGATAACTGATATACCAGCCTACTAAACTATTTGTTGATGTTAAATCATGTTTTTTTTAATTTAGACTTACAGATATAGCAACTAAAACGAAAACAATGATTTCACATTCATTTTTTTCCAAAAGGGCGTTAATGGAGGTGTAATTTCAATGTATTATTTCATTCCATAAGTTCAGATTAGCTACTAAATACCAGATGAATGGAAGAACTTGATACACCAATTGTTAGGAAAATAAATGATGCGTCTGTCTGTGACAAACAGAATTCTTGACAATACTTGGAAAAAAAACTAGAATATCGTTTTGACTTTCTTCAAGCTGCTAAAATGATTTCTATTAAAATTTATTTTCGAAAGTGCTTTTATTAAACACTTTATGAGCGCTTTTCAAATAGTTTACTATGGTAGTATTTTACAATAATTTTTGTGTAATCAATGCAAAACTTATGGACCAACCGATACATTCACTTAATAGATATTCCATGAATCAACAATATCCCTTCTGTTTCGTATATTCCTTACACTAAGGACTTAAACATATGAAGTTCTTCTCGAATCTTACATACCTTCTTTTAAAAATTAGTTTATGAAGTACGATTAATTGTATAGAACTCAGTTTTACTTTATCTTTATTTTAGCATACGTCAACACTGGGTGCTGTACACATTATGAGTATTTGATAGTTTTTAATTGTTTATTTGCGTTCTCGTGATGTACCGGATATACCATTAAACACCATATGATACTGGGATAGCAAAGTTACTTAACACGATTCTATGTCAATTTACTTGTATATTGTCCATTCCTTATCTTTGATAATCAATAATTCTAGCAGTGGTATGAATCTTGGCTATTTTTTTGGTGATTAATTACTCAACTTGGCATTAATTCACAAGCAGCAGAACGTCAAACATGTATTTTTTGGCGCCGATTTCTGAATTGAAACTACAGAAGGATCACAAATTAGATACTGAATGATTACAAATCAAATATCATACATTTAAGTCTTGACCTTTTTTAAGTTATTGCTTTATACACTTATATAAGTGCAATCAGTTAATATCCTGACGAATTTGTTTCAAATATTAATCAAAACGTTAAATTTATTTACAATATTCTTTCCTTTTAAACATCTTTATTTCGCAGTTATTGAACATGCAGACAAATAAGCTTCCTCTGGATAGATTTCATTTAAAAAGCATACAAATTTGGTATTTAAAAAATTATTTATCTCTAGAGGTAT
>JAPMOQ010030916.1:1325543-1378139 GCA_026543055.1 Argiope trifasciata
ATAGATCCCCAAATAAACAATTCGATATTACTTATGAAATAGTTTGAAATGCTAAAATACTGTTTCTATTTCTAGCTTCATTCTAAAAAGGTTAACTATTTTTGATTGAATCTCATCAAGCTGTGCCAATATTATAGGTTCATGTAATGCTTTTAAACAATGAAAAATCTTGTTAATTGAACACCTGCTTAGCTCAAAGATTGATTTACAAAATTCTATACAAATAAAGTAGGCATTTTTCATTTAAATAAGTGGATTTCCTTAGATCTATCGATTTCTCATGTTGTTCACACCAAGATATTTTTTTCTGAGCAGATTCTATTGTTCTATTGCAGACACCTTTCCACGTCATTCGTTTCCAAAAGTTTCAAAAGCATTGTTTAAAGATTTGTTTCCGTCTTATATGAATATTTAAGTTGTTTTTATCAAAACACTTGATAATTATATCAATCTTACTACATAATAATACACAACTATTATGAAACTTTCTTTTAAATCGATGTAAAATAAATTACCATAACTTTTTCCTGCCTGGAGATTTGTCTTGCTTACTTATTTATTTCCGTATAAAATGTCATGAAATTTAATGGTATCCTGATATAAAAATTGTTTCCATTATCACAATATCACGTAGGGAATTAAATAATAAAAAAAATTAAAATTTCATTAATTAGCTAAAAAAAAAATTTTCTTAACTAAAAATATGGGACGTAAACCAAAAATGTTAAATGGCATTCTTTAATTTTAAAAAGAAAAAGTACTTTTAACAAACAGATGATTTGACAATGTTCATAACATTTTTAATACCTCTTGTAGAATATCTATAACATTTTCTCTCTCTCTCTCATTGTGGTTTGATTTTTGTATCGTCAAAAAATATTGCAGTTGTCAAAAATATTCGTACGCCAAATTTTAATGAATTTACATGTTTTAGATATTCTGAAAATCCCATTTTTGACTTTATGTCTATCTGATGGGAAGACGATAATTCAAAAACATTTTGAGCTAAGCGGATGAAATTTGGTATATAGATTTTAGATTAAATTTAATTACTACAAAAATTTCAACAAAATTCACTCAGAGGAAATATTTCTCTACAGTGTTCTAATTATATGTTAAGAAGGAGTTACTACAAAAGAAAGAGAGCTAAACAGATGAAATTTTGTACACAGATTTAACATCTAAAGTGTAAATTCTTATTAAATTTAGAATCGAATCTATCAAAGTGTTGGCCGATTTCCAATCTCTATTTTTATTATATTCAGTATGCTATGTTCTAAGTACAAATATAGGTTTGTGATAAATTTTGGATCTAATCTGTTGAAAAAAGACATTCAAAATATGCATTTGTATAATAATTTCAATAAAAATGCTAAATTCATTACAGAGATGTATATTTCTCAACTATTGTTGGCCTTATATTAAGCGAGGCATTCATGGCATTGTCAGACAAAAAATTTTATATAAGGCGGGGTAGAGGATATGACCTTTATTGTAGCGTATACGAGAAAGTTCCATAGAGACTACTCTGAAGTAGTATTGGTCAATAATAATGTTTTTAGTTTTTAATTCATTCAGAATCTTCTTAGGCCTATAGAGTTTTTATCACAAAAAATTATTTTCTGATTTTTTTACGCAAATAAATCATGTTCAGGCTTTTTCTACTTTAATTATTTTGTCTTTAATATTTAATGATTCATTTTTATAAATATCAAGAAAGTCTTTTTCCTCATATGTTCAGTATCAAATAACACTCCAAATAATAAAAAATCTTAGTTTATGTCAATCCATTAATTTAATATTAAGTCCTCAAAATATTGCAACATATCCTTGTAGAATCTGTTGCTTTCAAAATGTCTTATAATTTATATCATAACGGAGGATTATTTGAGTAAAAACCAGAGAAAATTGATTGTGCTAGCATTAGTTTTATGAATAAAAGTATCTGCATTCAATATTTTAGTAGGCATAAGGACAATTATCGTCAGTATTAACTTATAAAGCAATAATATTTATTTGAAAAAAAAGAATTTCAAAATTACTTATTTTATTTATATTTTTTAATTAAAACAACCATTATTAAGAGTTTGATTGAATTAGCAGTTAATCGAGATTAAATACAATTAAAACAACATTATCACTTCAAGATGCATCAAGTTTGACCAAGAGATGAATCAGACTATTTAAAAGAGAATGACTGAAATTCTCTAACAGTCAACGGCATCTATCAACTGAATTGATAAGTAGAGCTTCAAATACCATACAATAATACCTGACAATCCCTTTTCTCAATCGTCGAGAATTAGATTTGAAGGTCTTTAAATCAAATGACCAAAAGATCGTAAAACCAGACTTCAATCCACAATAAGATTGCACTCTAAGCAAACGGGAAATGGTCTCTAGGTGTAAAGATTATTCGGACAGGAATGCGAAAATCTAGTTCATTTTCATAATGCAGGCAACAATCCTTCGAGCAAATGTCTTTCAGTATGACACGGTTCTGTCAGGAACTATTTTATCACCGTTAATTAGTCTTGATAACAAGAGAGTAAAATCTTCTTAACATCTAATTGCAACTATAAATATCTTGATATGTTACCCGGATTTTAAATCCCCTTCAGGTTTAAAGGTAGTTATTGAACCCTTTATGAATTCTGAATATTTAGCTAAAGGCGATCCAAATAATCAGTAACTATCTAAGAACAATTTATAAGTAATTGATAATATTTAGAAGACATAATACTCTTTTTAGCTCAAAAGTTCTCAAAAAGTCATATAAGGTCATAATAAGGTTTAAATTCAGTTATTGAACCTCTATACAAATGTCATTCTGCATGTTTAGTTAATGGCGATTCAAGAGATCGGTAATTATCCATGAACAAGCTATAAGTAATTTATTTTGGAATGTTGAATAAGTTGTCGCTGTTTTTTCTGTGAAAATTCATGCTTTGTTTAAAAATATTATTAAAAAACATGTAACTGAAAGTATTGTTCATCGTAGCCACTATTTCCCTCCATCTTTATGGCAGCATTTGAATTCCACATCAAAAAACGACACGTCTTTTGAGGCTATCCAAGAGTCAACCCAATTTTTTGCACCTTCATAAGAATGGAAATGCTGCTCAACCTGGCCATGTGCCATCACCCGAAACAAGTGGTAGTCGGAAGGGGCAATGTCCGGGAAAAAGGACAGGGGGGGTAGGACTTCCCACTTAAGTATTTCCAAGGAGTTTTTTAAAGGTTATGCAACATGTAACTAAGCCTTGTCATGCTGCAAAATAACCATTTCGTGTCTTTGCTAGTATAGCGGCCATATTCCCTTCAATGCCCGATTTAATCGCTCTAATTGTAGCCTGTAATCTCATAATAATAATGGTTTCATTTCGTTTGAGCAGCTCATAATAAAATAACTGACCCTACCAAGTGCAGAGCAGAATCTCGGAACTATAGATATTTGACTTTGTTGAAGATGTTGCATGGCTGGATTTATCAAACGATTTTTCATTTCCAGTTACGATACGATGAAAAAATATTTTCCTTTTCAGCCGTTGAAGCAGTTTTTCACACGAACGACTCCCGACTTCAACTCGTCTAGGAATCAATAGCGTTGCTTTTGAATCATTCTTAAGGCTTTCAAACGTTTCAAAACTGTCGTGTGATCAACTTCTAATGATTCTGCAAGTTCAACCAGCTTTTGATATGAGTCTTCATGAAGTAGTGCTTCAAACTTCTTCGGTGCGCCAGAGCTTCCTTTCTCTTTAAGATCAAAATCATTATTTTCAAAGCATCTAAACCTATCTATATTAGTTGTTTCAGACAAAGAATGGTCGCTATAAATTTCAACAAAAATTCAATGAGCGTCAACAGCAGATTTTTTTTTTTTTTTTTTTTTTTTTTAATGAAAAGTACAGCAAAATTCCCCTCAAATAGTCTTTTTTGGCGCAAAATTTGACATATTTAATGCACTAAAAAATAAATTTGTTTGCACTTCCACGAAATAACACAGAATTTCAAGCTTCTTAATAGTACTTGTAAAAAGATGTGTCAATATCATAAACTATCGCAATCAGTTCTGGTTATGAAGTCTGTTAGAAAACGGCGAGAACTAATTTAACTATTCAATAATATTATAGAAAAGCTCAAAAATTCTCATAAAAGTATGTAATAATTGCAATAATAAGGTTTTAAAGGTAGTTAATGTAACTCTGCATAAATGGCATTATGAATGCTTAGTAATGTTTAAGAAGGGCAATCCTAGCAATAAGTAGCTTTCTAAGAAACAACTATAAGTGATTGATAATATTTACAGGACATAATATAATTTTTTGTTCAAAAATTCTCAAAATGTCAGGTAATAATCAGAGGCAACAAATAAGAGTTAGCTTTTCAAAAATATATTATTTAATTTATAAAAGTTTTAATTAATAAGTTAGAAAAGTGAAAGGAATTCTATAATCCTTTTGAATTTTGAAATGCATTTCAATATAAAAAATTACTTTCCAGAATAATTTTTAAAAAAAATATTTATTGATCTAATATTAGAACCATAATACTATTATATAGCTGCTTAAATAAACATAAAATAATATTTTTTTTAATTTTTTTTATTAAATAAAGGTTTGTGTGGTGAACAAATAATTTATTTTTCCTTAGTAGAGTCCCTTTGCAGAAAAAGGAGCCTTCCTTATTATTTCCTATTATTATTGAGAAAATTCTTGCTTTTTCTTTTAAAAGAAAAAACAAAAACAAATTGTGCTTTGTGGGTTCATAATCAAACACATCAATATTTCGGCTAATCCAGATTTCCAACCTTTTTCAAAAAGTTGTGGTTTAAAAAATCAAGTCAATGCATATCGGCGTCACTGATTCTGACTTTAAGAAAACCGAAAGACTACTATTCAGATTTTAAATTATATTTTATAATACTTTTCATGGTGAGTAAATTTCATTTAAAATTTTAATAATGCTTTCGATAATATTTTGCATTACTTTAATAATGCTTTCTATAAATATGCATTGCTTTTGATATTAAAATGCATTTTTCATTAATCTAAAAATATGCTGATCTCATGTCATGTTATTGAGAAACTCCTAGACATATAAAATATTCGTATTATTCCTAAAATCTAAACAATTATCTATTTCGTAGAATATGTATAAGAATTTTTTAAAAGTTGACTTCGATAAAAAAAAAATAGTTTATCTCATCAGTTTTGATAAGAATAATACTTTTCATTTTTCTCATCTTCTGCATAATATTAATACTTTTTCTTTTAGTCTATCATCATTTATTTATTGCATTATAATTAACAGATAAATATTATTAAGTATTTTCAATTTTTTAATTTTAATTAACTTATAACTTTTATCAAATTTTGATAATTAGCAATTTCTAGCTGCTAATTTCAGGAAAAAAAAAATTGTCGCAAAATTCTATACTACTTATGAGAATGAATAATAAAATAAATCACGAAACAAAAATACAAAATTTCAAAAGTTAAGTTACAAAAATTTACAGTAACAAGTTTTTATTACTGTGCTGTCACAAAATGATTTGGAAGTACTAACCAAATCTAAAAATCATGAGACCATAGAAACAATACTACACTATTTTTTTAATTAACACTTTTCAAATGGATAGGAAAATATAGGGTGTAAATCAAAAATTTCAAGGAACAGCAAACATCAATTACTACCAAGTGTAAACAAAGAGAAAATGTTAAGTACGGAGGCATAAATGTTAGATTTTAATTTTTAAAAAGGAAATTAAGTTATAATGAACATCACAATGAAATAATATACTATATATAATATATAATAAATATATAAGTATTTGTTAAAAATTAAACATATATTATCAATGTGATTGCAATTTCAAACTTCTTCTAGCTCCGCTTTTAGTGCATCCTATTGTATAATTTTGTTTACCTACGTGCTTTGATAAAAGGAAATATTTCTTATTTATAATTTTCATTTAAAAGTATATTATACAAAATATTTTTTCCTCTTGAAGCTTGTTTTTATTCATAAAATCATTAGAATAAAGATAAGCTTATATTGTTTTTTATAATTTTTCATTTATATTTATCAAGTCATACTGAAAAAAACACTTAATGCATCACACTAAACACTTATCACTTAAACGCATAAATAGTTTCACATTTTTTATTCGACATATCACGGCAAAAAGGGACAAAATTCGCTGTTTCCAAAGTCAATTGATTCGACACATTTTTTGCAGGGAAAAAAAATGTATTCGTAAACGTTAAATGATTCAAGAATCATTGATATTTAGGTGAATTCCGTGACCTGAAATATAATCCAAAAGTAAAACGTAGGAATCATTTGGCATTTCATATTAAATATTAACTCTTTAGTCTGATCAAAGCATGATTTAAAAATGAGACATACAATGTATAGATTACAACGTAACGAACAATATACAACGTAATGAATATAAATAAATATAATACTGTGTAGAATAAATATATTATATTTGAATCAAAATTAGCTGCACTAATGGACTTCTTCATCGTGATCCTTTCATTTTCTTCATATAAGTATACTAATCTAAGTTTTTAATACAGAAATCATACAAAAGAAAATAAATTAAAGTAATTGCTGTTATTAATGTTTATTTCGGATTTAAGTAGAGCATTTTATAGGTTCCAGAAAACCTTTGAAGGTTTTCATCCAAGAAATTCTTGTTTTCTGATGAACGTTGAGCTAAAACATGCGAAATGGCGCATAACCAAAGACTTAGCCATATTGAATTGGCTGCCAAAATTTCTAAATTATTACTATTATTTCATGTTTTAATAGTGTGTACAGTTAAACATTTACAACACAAATCGTGTTAATAATCAAATATTTGTGATTGAAAATTTTATAAAAGACAGATTCTGTCAATAAAAATATTTTAAAATCTATTCATTACAGTTGATAATGTAATAAATATTTCCCTGATACATTTTCAAAGCATTTAAATTTATAAATTACCGCATTTTCCTATTTTATTGCAATACTAAATGCATTTGCCATTCTATGCAATATTACTTTTTATCATACACTGCAGTACAAAAATTGTTTTAACTTAATATTTCGTTCAAGCAATATATTGTAAGGTTTGTTTAGCAATGGTTAGTTTTTCCTTAACATATTTCGTTATGAATAGGATGTTACATACAATAATTAAGACTAAACTTGGAAGTCATAAGAGATATACTATTTCTCTGAAAAGGTTAACTTTTATTGGATTTTACATTAAAAAAAGAATCGAATGTCAAAGTTTACAATTACGATTCAAATTCAAAATAGGGAAAGATTGCATATAATTGTTTTAATTGTTTACAATGTTAAATTAAATTATAAATTAAAGTTTTTCATTTTATTAACATTTGCGCCAAACTTTTTGCAAAACAATTACATATTCCATGTCAAAATTAAAACAGATTCTATATAAATGTGTGTGACGAAGAGGCTTGAATAAAATGAAATGACTTACTGATTATTTTAAAATTTTAAATTAGGGAAATAATAAATGAGTTTCCTAAATTAAAAACTATTTTCTTAGAAATTTATTAATAATTCATTAAATTAATATCATTTCAGGCCTTATATTTCAAAGTAAAGCTTAGTACGAGAAACTCTAATTCCTGTTTTTGTTATAATGTTTTTTAGAATAATATGAATATTTCCAATTCAGATTGCATTTATGGAACACCTTTAAAATAAATGTAATCACGATTAAAAAGAAATACAAGCTTTGCTTTTACAATAATAATTAAAAATAAAACAATTTACTCTAATTTATTTATTTATCTTCAACATACCGCTCAGGAACTGTGTATTTTTTTTTTTCAAAGTACGTTCTACTAACAAGACTCATAAAGTTTTGACATCATAGCATCATCGTTTTCAATAATTCAATAGATGGAGCTAAGCTTATTTAATCAATGATAAAATCAGTACATTTCAAACAGTAATGATACTGTGCCATCTTCAGATTCAACCTATTTGGATTTTTCTTATCTGTATTATTTAAAGTTTGAGTGTTTTAGACACTCAATTAATTAAGGAATTTGACGCAGTAATGTGCATCTAATGTTATCCATCCTAGTTATCTCCATTTTGCAATCATCGTATTAATTTACATTCGGACAGCTAGATTTCCTCAAAATACCATTTCATTAAAAATTGATCTAACTCCAAGCGTTCCCTAGTTATCAATTTTACAGTCAAATAAAAATTTAAAATGTACTTTTTGAACTCTGAGTGCTCTGAAACAGGAAGATTCGCAAAATTCTTCAGTCCGAATTTTTTTGACATTTACAATATTTTCTCACAGTATACGAGAAAATAAGAAAGATTAAAATCTATATTCTGTTCGTCACTTTGATACAAAACTATATACAAAATTCCCAATACTGTAAAAGTCGAAAAGATGACGCATCTATTGATTATGTTTGAATAAAATTGTCTTCGTTAAATATATTTAGACATATTTAATATAATCAATTTAATTAGACTTATTCAATATAATCAATTTATTTAGTCATATTAAATGTGAATATAATTAAAAGCAAATACAAAAATTTTAATTCATATTATTTCTCTGATTATCATCATCCAATTTCAATTATAAGTGATTAGATAATATGTATGGACATAAAAAAATCATCTGAACACATAAAAGTAATTTTTTTCTTCAATATAAAGGATAAAATAACAATTTATAAAGTATCAAAACCATTTACTGAAAAAAAGCAAGAAAACTGAAGAAAAAAAATGTAACTAATAAACAGAATTCCTAATGATTTATTTTTGATGTGCACGTGAGCTGAATCGAGAACAAAAATGTTGCCATCTAGGGACTAAAAACACTTCGAATTATAAAGAACGAAAAAAATTAAAGCGCAACAATAAATAAATGCTGCAGTTTCTTTGTTCCAAATAAAAAGAGAAAGTAAAATCAAAGTATTTTATTATCTGTTAATATATTTTTTTAAAAATTAGCGGATACTTTTAACTAAATATAACATTTTTCACAAGCAGTTGTCCTTACTTCTTTATGATCATAATAGTCAATTAAAAAGAGTCACGGCCTTAATATAAATAAATCGATATTCATGATATCGATAAAAATAACTGAGGCATCATATTATTGGTCTATATTAAAAATTATTTCAAAGACTAGGGTAAAAAGATGAATAAATAAATAAAAATCATATTCGTAGTAGCATGTGTAAAAAATATCTTATAAAAAAAATTTAATGGCTTTAAATATAAAATATGAAAACAGATTTGGACTCGCTAATACGTTTCAATACTTCACAGTATTAAAATATTTTGCCGAAAACTGAAATATTTTTGAAGATTATTAACTTTTAATACTGAAAATATATGATTTAAACTTAATATTCACATTTAAAAAAATCCAAAATTTGTCTATTTCCCTTTGTTGTGATTTTTAAAGGATGTAGGATTTTAGAATCTTAAAGAAAATTCAATCTAATAACATAATTCTTATATGGTATTAAGGCTCTTAATAGTATAAACAAAATCGCATTAAATTTCCTTTAGTATCTCATATCCCATTTTAAAATTATTTGTCCGACTACGAGTAAGTCTTTATAGAGACCGACATAATCTAAATTAAAAATATTATTTGAAATAAAGTAAGAAATTTTGCATCGGAATTTAATATTGTTATGAAAAACATGAGAATATTTCACTCAGGTTTAATCTTATATCCATGTAGAAAGTTTTTCTCAAAGATATTCGTAAGAGTCGTAGGTTGAAATTAGCAAGATTAGTTATTCTTGAATTGGCGACTCGTTATCGAATGTAAAATGCTCTTTCTAAAAAATATTCTTTAATGATTAAATACAGCTTTTGATTAAAAGGTTTTTCTCCTAATTTGTGTCACTCTACAAAGACTTAATTCAAAAATTTTATTAATTTAAGACATATTCTACCATTAAAATAAGCTGTTTTTCCTTTATAAATTCTCAAATTAATACTTAGTTGTACTATAGTAGCTAAAAGGCATATTAAATTTCATCTACTTAAGAATATCCTTTAATTTTTTCACTTTAAAATATTTAATACCGTACTAGATTTTGTATTTACTTTTTGAATTCAACTCTATTTGGTATTTTACTTTTTTTTTCTCTTTGAGCATTTGAAAAATCAGAACCTTAATGTGCACAGTAACATGATGGATTGTAATTTAATCCTGAAAGCTCATTAAAGCTTTTTTGCCATTATCTACTTTAGACAGAAATCGTTTACTTTGCCTTCTAAAAACATTAATCCTTTTTGAAGCATTTCATTTCACATCAAAGTCAGCAAATATTGATCTTTTAGATGATTATAGATAAAATGCCATAAGTAAAGAGTTGGGTTTTCTTTCCTTTTATATGTGATATTTAGAGTGATTTTCGGGGTACTTGACTGAACATAACTTTTGAAATTTCATAAAGTTTTAATAGTCAAATTCGATTTGCAACCCCGTTAGTCTGGCTCCGTTTTAAAACTTCGATATCTTTTCGAATGAAGAAAAGCGTTTTACATTTCTCTGTAACTACTTAATCTATTACCCAGTCAGTTCCAATTTTAGATGTTTTGATGAAAAGATGACTCAGCAAGCAGAATACTTAGCCAACATGTAAGTTAAGATTTCCGGTAGTTAGATTATTCATACTCATATTTATATAGGTTTTTAATAGTTTAAGGGCAGTTAAAAGTTATTTAAAAAGCAAGAAACATTACAGTCATTATTTTTTAAGACCTTTTTATATTATTTTAGTAATTACTATTACTTAGCTAATATTTCATGTATTGATAGTTTATTGCAAGAAAAGGTGAATATTGTAACTTAAAAGTCAGAATCATAAAGAAGTTTTTCTTCTTTCCTGTCTCTTAGTTTTCGAGGATTGAAGATCACTAAGATCAGAGATAAAATGTCATCTATCTAGCTTCTTTTTCTTTAGTGCAATTTAGTTCAGAAACAAGCAGATTAAATTTCAGACAGACATAACCGAAAAAATGTATTCTTACACATAAATCAAGGATTATCTACAAACTTTCTTGAGAGAATTTTTGATTATTCCTCTACGCTCATTTTGTTTACTTAATAATCGTTCTATTTCATTTGTTTAGGCAATATCTATCTAAAATTGGAGCTAGAAATTTTCTTTTCTTTAATTTTTTATATACTGCCAGATCTTTAAAAGAATTCTTTAACGTTTTAAGATTCAGTATACATGTAATTTTGTAAAAATGTTATTGTGATACAAGTTAGTGTTAAAAAAATTAATCTAGGCTTCTAAAGAAAATATTTATGCATGGTACCATTTCGATTTTCTTTCAATCTATATTGTCAATTTGTTGTACTTCATTGAAAATACTTATCTTCGAAACGTGGTGTTAGAACCTGACAGCTTCAGTTTAATTATATTGATGCCCTGTTTTGCAGCGACAAGAAAATTGTTTTTCAACGAACCTCAACATTTAAGATTTAAATAACGAAAGTGACATTGAACTTGAATTCACACTCCAAGCGTCGGTATCAAATTGTTTATCAGACCAACACTATATCTCGATATTAAAATTCACATCATATCAAAGGTGAAATATCAGACATAACGATAAATCTTTGGCAGATTCCACTTTCGAAATCCGATCTCCACGTTTAAGCTTTACCTCCAAGTCGTCACTATCCCCCCCCAACACTATTAAATGTTCTGTCTGAGCAGATGACATAAAATAACAAGCACAGATATATTATTTCAGTAAGATGAGCATGCTGAAAGTGTCAAAATATTTACAATTATTCCTTTTCTGTAACACTTAATTTTATCACATAAATTTTTTCCATATATATCAGCAAAAAATTTAATACACTAAAGTTTATTACTATTATTTACATCTATGTAATGTGAGCAAAAATTTGAAACTGAAAAATATCTACAATCACATCAAATTTGATTTAAAAATGTAGAGCAGATAATTAAAATGTGTTCAAAATTAATATAACTTGATACCTTCGGAGAAAATGTACTTAAAGAAAAAATACTTTTGAGATTTTAATATTTTACGAACTAGAAGATGTACGCGTCTAGACAGATTATTATCTTGTTATCAATATCTCAAATTTGATTGCCAGAGATTAACTAACAAACTCTTTAGAAGAAAATCTCATGCAAATTATCAGGGGGTTTAAAAAATTTAAAAAATGTATATTATCTGTAGACCACTTGAGATGGAAATGTATGATGAAATTAGAAGTTTTATCGTATGATAGATTACCCCTATCCAAAATTTTCACGAACATTCAAATTAAAATAAATCAGAAAAGTTGGATTGAAATTAATTATGTTTTATTAATAGAACAATGCAATACTGATTACAAAACGAAAGAAAAAATAGAAATAGTAAACATTAGCAAAAAAATTCTATTTGTAACGTAAAGTGAGAATATAATGATTCAGAAAAACTATAAAATAATAAAAATAACAGGTCCAAATCGGTACAAATCAATAATTTTAACATAAGGACCAACAATATAATTTAATTGATAGCAATATTCCAGTTTTGAGTTATTGTATTCGTAAATAATTGTAATCCAAAAAAGGATTTTACAAGATTAGGTTGATGATTTTTTTATGTTTATCATTTGCCTTTTTCTTCCTTTCTTTCATTTTTTTTTCTTGTATCTGAAATACAGAAATTTCATAAAAACTCGACTTCGATATAATGATGGGTCTCCATATTTTAAACTTTCCAGATTCTACTTGATGTTATGATAGCTCAAAAAAAACACTGGGATGGACAGATAAATTTTGTATGTGATTTTTATACCAAACGTGTATATTTCTAGCAAATTTGGATTAAATCCACTCACTGGAAGTTAGCTGCCAAACTTATGAATACCATAGAAACAGATTGTAAAGACAAAGGAATAAAATTTAATGGTTAGTTTTAACTTCTAAATTATGGCTATGTATCTAATTTGAAACCAAATTTCTTTAAGGACCGGCCATCTGTCTTTCTGTACAATAGTAATCATTTAAATGCTATAACTCCAAACATAACGACTTATAAAGGGAATTTCTTTTTGTTAGATTTGTATTTCTAGATCAAATTTTGGTTTCAATATGTAAGGAAAAATGCGGTCGAAAGTATATTTTCAATTTTTCTGTCAAAAAAAAATGAATACCAAAATATTTTTTTGGTTTTCTTTATCCCCCCCCCACCACTCATTTTCTCAACACTCAACAACTATTTTCTTTATCATGCCCAACACTCTAAAAATAAAAATTCGGGCATTTGTTGCTTTCAAAACTTCCTCGAGGTCTTTAATCTCTGAGCTAGAAAAGAGAAAAATGAAACTTTAATTAGGGTGCAGGCGAAAAATCTACAGAGTCCATCCACATTGGCTGAGTTATTGCATTTAATCATATTCTAATAAGAAATAAGGATTAAGACGGATTAAAACCAAAAGCAGATGTACATTAAATCTACATGCCGAACTTCATTCATATTGTACTTTATATCTGAAATTCATAAGTATCAAATTTCATTAAAAATCTGAAAAATCTAAAATTTTTTCGTATTGTCTGAATACAAATATATATATATATATATATATATATATTTAAAAAGTTATAAATATTTTTTCAATCGCATAAATACAGGCACCGTATTTTGACGTAAAACATGCATCCCTGCCATTATTCATAATTTTGGTGGGAAAACTACTTTTAATTCTTTACTCGTTTTATTTATAAATTGATGCGATGGCGATCCAAATAAGGAATAAATAACTACCTCCATGAAACATCATTAACGTCAAATAACCCAACCCCTGATCCATAAAATTTTAATGTCATTATTACGAGACCTCTTTATTTAAGCTCCGTTAATTCTATTGCTACATTAACCACTCTGGATTAAGTCATGTGCCTACAGCGTGCATTTGTTTACTCGCTGGCCTGATAAGCATACGGAGCAGAGGCTTGAAATGGGGTTGAGATGTGCGCTCAATGTGGCTGAAAAGAATTTTAAACAAGACAGCGCCTAAAATAAATTAGAAATCGCGTCTATTTGATTGACACGAGTGTGAATTGAATTCTTTTAAAAGCTTCGAGCATATGTGTATTCGATTTATTCTAGTTTTCTTCAATATATAAATATTTAATAGTTGGAGATTAATTGTAAATTACATAAAGCATTATGTATTACAAAAAAAAAAACCATAGAAAGTAAAGCAACCAAATTTAGCATCTAATTATTTCTTCAAATGAAATATTTACTAAAAATAATTTTAAAATGGATATAAGGCATTGAAGTTAAGAAGTTGTGATTAAGGTTAAGAAATTGCATTTTCTCTAAAAAGGTTTTCGAAATTTGGATGAAATTTTCTTTTAAAAAATTAATCTTAATATAAAGGTTTCATTCAAATAATTCTGAGCTAATTATTTTTTTAAATATCTTTTACTCCACTTTAATATTCAAAAAAATTTGCTTTACAACACAAATAGCTTTATTTCCTCCTACCTATTTTTATTTCAATTTTTTTTTTTTACCTTCTCTAATAGAAAATTAAAATATTGTAATCGTCAAAAAAAATCTCCAGGTTTCGATGTATCTTCACGTTTTAAACATCCCAACATACTACAAACATATTTTATGAACTACACACTGAAAATGATGACTCAAAAAGACTTAAAGCTAGATGAACAAAATTTAGTAAATGGATTTTATACAAAATTCCATGCAAATACCATGAAGGCCGTGGTAGCTTGGTTGATAGAGCGTCAGTCTCGTACTCGAAAGGTCGCGGTTTCTGTTCTCCTCTCGACCAAAGGCCGCCATGTTGGCTAATGGCAGTTGGGGCACGTTAAATATGTCGAGACTGCAAAGTCCTCCAAGTTCCCATAACAAAACGATCCCCCTGGGGATACTGAATCAGGGAGGAGTCGGTCTCTGATTTGGATCTAAATTCTGACTTGCGGATGGATGAATGAGTGTATGAATGAGTTAGAACGCCCTCTAAAAAGGGTTGTGTCGTGTGTGTTCGAGCAAAGTCGTACTTTCTCCTTCACGGCGCTCGTTAACAACGAAAGGTGCACACCTCTGCCTTAATTCGAAAGAGCTCCGCTCATTCGGGCTTGGTATGACCAAGTGGCATTAGAACCACCACCACAAAATTCTTAAATTTCTATGCCATTTTGCACGAACTCCATTTTGAGGTTTCTCTCTCTACCTTAGTACAATATTACAATTGTGTGTGTGTTTGTGTGTGTACACAGGTTGGCCATAATTAAACTGACAGTGCTCACAGTGTTCTGTAGTGCGATCTATTTGTGAAAATGATGCCACATTTGGTAGAAAAATTAAAGAAGACAAAAGATTCCACGAAAAAAAAATTAGTTTCAAAAGTCACCTCTAGGGGAATATGTGGCGCTGTGTAATAGAAAATAGAGTGTTAACAAATGCAAATATATATATATTCTTCTCAAATTTTAGATTCATTATTTAAATAGATTCTTATCAAATTTTTAATCATTGTTCAAAAAAATCGCTTTCGTTGGTTGGTTCATGCGTAAATGCAATTCGGCAATGCAATGATTTTAATAAATAAAATTCGATATTTGATTTTCAAATTACAGCTGTAGTTCCGTACCAAATTATGGTTTTAATCGATCGGGGAAAAAATTCTAATACATGTCTAATTTTTTGTTGCTTTTGTATTAATTGCATTAAAAAGATTAATTGCCAAAGATCCTTCGTCACTCTCCTCTAGTATTCTCTTTCGTAATTATTTTCCGCAATGGCATGTAAAGAGTAACACGCATAAAAATTTATTAGAATGAATTGAAAGAAAGTTTTCGGAAGACAACTCCGCTGGTTTAGAAGATACTTTTTATTGTATTATTCATAACGTTCATACACATACGCTTACCAGTGAATTTAAATAGAATAGTTGTGAGCATAGAAGTGTTTCTATAATTACGAGTGCATTTTCAAATTTGATGTAAAGATATTTTTATCAAGCCCAAAACGTTACAATACCACTATATATTAAAATATAAATTTGAATTTCTTTTAAATGGTTTTGAGATGTTGATTATTTTTTAAATAATTTTATTAATTAGTTGACAAATCTGTTTCCCTGTGATTTCCTCACAAATTTCCATAATAGGGAGAAATTTGGACTTCATGTTATAATATGCCCTTGAGAATCGATAATACATTTCAGATATCTTCTCTTCATATCTCAAATTTGATGCAGATCACAAACGCTGGTGCCAAGATCCCACACAAAAGTAAATTTATCTACATTTTTGACACACAGTGGAGTGAAGTGTGGACACTTCAACTGGCAGGTGTGATAGTAAAATAACTCAATCGACTTACTAAGTTCAAAATTTGATAAGGAATAACCTTCATGGTGTAAATATATCATGTATTAAAATATATTTATTTAACTCATTGCAAGTTATAAAAATAAATCACACAACTGACCGTAACGCAATTAGTCAAAATTTTGATAATCTCTTAATTTGGTTCAAAATCAATACATCAAATTTGATCTACATATTTTGTTATGTTTTTAATTTATGCTCAGATGCAAACAAGAGGAAAGACTTTACATAGCCACATTTCACTTGTTGTTGTTGTTTCTTACGCCACTTGTCGCTAGAGAAGCCCGTTGAGGAAGACAGCGATTTTAAGCCAAGTTTTAGCGTCTATTGTTTTGAGTAGCGCCATCTAGGGCCAAGAGTAAATCTTAGCTACTCATGCGTCGCAACATTCGCTTGTACAACTCTTTTTTACAACGGGACTCTTTCACACATCTCACTAATAGAACACAGGGGAAGATCAACCATGCTCGAACCAAGACTGGGAGCCTGGGTACCCAGATCTCGGAAAAGACACACCAGGACGCCTGATCGATTTCACTCCAAATTCAATAGACATCCAAAATTTCGACGTCAGGAAGGCATATCTCATTTCATTTGTCTATCACTGTAGATTTTTGAGATTTTATATTCAGAGATAAATAGAAATAGTTTTTAAAAAATTAAGGAATTTTTTTAAATTAAAGGAGATTTTTAATGTATATATCTATATCTATCAAGATCTCAAAATCGATTGACAAAGTATTGCAATAAAATCTCTTTGTACATTTTGTATGTGGGAATGTAATACTGTTTTAATATATATTTGCTCTTAAATATGAAGCATAACGAACACTTAACTTAATGATATTTATTTTCATGCCCACAAAACCAAGAAGCCAATTGCGAAATTAAAGTAATTATTTTAATGAAAAGCAAAAGCTTTGTCACAAATAAATGTGATAGATTGCAGAGAGTAAATCTCATCGAATTTTAATTTGCATCCTAACATTTAAAATATTTATGAAAAAGTCAATTGATTTTAACTTGATTCGTTTCAAACTTTCAGGATTAATGCATTATACTCTAGAAAACGCTTAGAAATATTAGATAACATTCATCGACGAAGAAAAATAGAGATATTAAAGCACTAGCTAACATATCCATGAAATGTCTTAGGGCAAATGAATCTTCATACAGCTTAAAATTTAAAGCTGTTTTGAGCTATGTTTTATTTTATTTCTGTAGCAAATAAAAAAAAAGCTTTTATTTTGCCTGGGAAAAACTTTTTTCTGCTAGAAGAGGTCACAGATCTTATAACTAAATTTTATAATTGTATTAAAAATACAAATATTTCATTGAAATTATTTTCAACAGAAAATTTAATATATACATTGAATTATTTAATTCGTAGCTCTAAATGTTAACTATAACCGTCTATTTCTCTTTAGGAGAATTAAATGGCAACTTGTTAGATTATACAAAAACGCCTTTTTTCGAAACTTGGTTGTTTTTAAAGTTTTACATGCAATTTTCAAATCATCAACTAAAATTTTAAACATGGAATACATCTTGATGAATAAAAAATTTGGATGAAATTTGGGTAGGGAAATAGTTTTATGTTATGAAATTTAATATTCAATACTTTCTGAAATGTTACCATCATACTTTTTTTTACCTTTAGAGTCTAAATTATATCATTTTGCAGTTGATAGAAGGTCCCATTTTCTTAATTTCTCCCGATATAATAGGCTTCCTTCTTAAAGTATTGTCTTTCGGACATCTTATGATGAAATGGCTTTTTCTCCATTAATTGAGTTCAGTTTTATCCAGTTTTATTTCTATGCATTTCGGATTTTTTTTAATCGTAAACTTTCTTGCAAATAATATAGAAAAATGCTGACACCAAAAAAACAACTATTTATTTTATCTGGCTTAGAATGGGAAGATATATGACCAAGTGTCGAATATCCGAATTCGAAGATCTATTGTCTAACTTAAGACATACTTAACACACTTGTGTTGTTACAAGCGAAGAATGCATCATTAAAATGAAGAAATGGGCAAATAATTTAAAATATAATCCTGCATTGACAATCTTTTTCTACATGTAGAATAATACAGGATATGATATTTTGAGAGAAACTCTACGTTACAAGACAAAAAATCTAATCTGGCTCAACTAAATATCACATAAACTGGAGGCAGTGGTCTAAAATATGCTTTATGTGCTTCCACAGGCTTGGAAACGTAGTCTATATTGTTCAACGGCAAAGCTACTTTCAGTATTTAAACATGTCAAGTCTAGGTGAATTCTGTAAGGTTTCTCAGTCTGGAACATTAAAAAGCCATATTATACTCGGGAAGTCGGAAATTACATCAGATATTGTGGGGAAAATGCGTTGCCCTTAGTGGAGAATATGTCTAAATATATAGGACAGTCACATTGAAGTGTGTTGAAATCTCAGACAGTAGTAGAAGCCCATTATTTATAATAATATGGAATATAAAATAATATTTTCATATGGAAAATATGTGGAGATTTTACAATCAGCTTTTATCTTCGTATAAATGTTGTGATAATAATACATTTAAGAAGCTTTTAAATTTCTTTTAATCAAGAGTGTAGAGGTAATAGGAAAAACAGAAGTGGGAACTGATATCCCATAAACTAATCTTTGGAGGGAAAAAATGGAGTCTTGGAAATAAATTTATCAGTGAGCTTGTTTCATTTTTTTAAACCAAATTTTATGTAATATAAAAATAATATTTCTTTGGTATCATTTCAACTTTTCATATCGTTACTTTCAATATTTTCAAGATGTTAAAAAAATGTAAATTTAAATCCAAATAATTTTTGTGAATTTTTAAAATCTACAAAAAAACATTTAATTTCATTTACTTATATTTTACATTTCAGCCACATATTTCCATAAAATATTAAACAGTTAAATATATATTTAATTTATATACTGCTTTTATCCAATATAACTTTATCCAGTATTACTACTTTTGTCCAATTTTTATAACAATATAATAACATGCCAAAGAAAAAAAGAATGCTAATAGTCATATATAGAACTGCATGGCAAAACAAAAGCCTTCATGTTTTTCATAGCAAAAATGTTTTGGCATGATACATCGAATTCCAGTCAGATTACAAAAAAATAAACATGCCAGATATAAAAAATTAACTTTTTTTCATTTTAATTCATGTTTTGCCACACTCATTATAGTTACGTTTGTTTAAATTTAACTCTTTAAACTTAACTAAAAGTAACTTACTAAACTCTGAAGTTCAGAAAATTAGAATACCTTTGGTTCAATAATAGAAGATTTTTTTTAGATTTTCTGTTATGAGAAAATGAAATAAAAGTGTATTGGTGTTCCTCAATAATATATAAGATTTTTTTGAAAAAATAACGATTTTCCTGTTTGTTATGCATATTAATATAAAATTCACTATTAATCTAAATATGCTGTATAACATGTACAAAAAGAAAATTTTATAACCTAATTTTGAACTAATATTCAAATATAATTCTAAATGTATTTCCAACCAAAATTTACTTTTCCGCGTTTAATATTTTTGAGGTAAATGTTTTTTATGCTTGATCTTCTCTATAATACATAAGAATCACGCAATATTTCAATTTTCACCCCGTCGATTATCTTCTGTTAAATGAATTTCTACTTGTTTATGACTAAAGAAGCTTTTTCATCAGTCGTTTATGAGCAAAAAAAGACATGTTTTCGATTTTCAAACGCGTTTGTTAGCTGAAACAAAAGTTAAGATCGAAGTTTAATACATTTTTCCGGCAATTTTCATTTGTTGGTTTCTTCTTTTTTTAGTAACCATACTAAAACGAAGTGAAAATAGAAACATAATGCAATATTAGAAACCAGAGTACATAAGTTTCCGTTGATTTAAAGCTGTATTGCATTGTTATAGTTAAATTCTACACATTTTGATGAATATTTAAAAGAAGCGATTTAAAAAAGGCAAAATTGTATCATACGAGTACTTCTCCTCCCTCTTTTATTTCAGTTTAAGTCAAAATACAGTTACAGAGACACACCGATCATACATCTTTCAAAATAATAACGTAAAAGGATGTGTAATCGAAAAGACGGATAATCGAAACTTTAATGTGCAATTTTGATTTTATAAATTTAATCCCATTAATATAAATTCATTTAAGAGTAATTATTAGAATGTTTTTTTCATTAAAACATATTTAACTTGTAACTTAAACTTATTTAAATAAGTTTGGGCTTATTTAAGAATTTTAATATATTAACAAAAAATACTGAAAAAATTAGTTATATTTTAAAATTAAATTTTTATCAAAAAAAATTGAGAAAATCATATCTTCTGTTTTTTGTACATCTTTTGAGCTAATTATACATTTCCTATTTATGGCATTACCGTCAGCAATATTTAATTAACTATATTTTTATAAGGCTTAACCCGCCCATTTAATGTTATCGATTAGCCAATACCCATGAAACACTGTAATACTTCACTTGTGTACACTCCAGCTTCTTTTTATACATCTTGATTCCTGTCGTGGTTACATATTTTCTTAATGTAATTTCTGTTTTTTAACATATTTATTGTTTTACTAAATAAGTTATTGTTCAAAACCTTTAAAAGTGTTTCTGTGCTGCCAGACCCTCTTCACCATACAAATACCCTTCTAAATAAATGAAGTCTTGTGGTTAAATATAATAGAATGGGTGGAGTTGAACCGCAAGTGGAGCCTACAATTAGTATCGTCACTTTATAAATAACATCCAAACTTTCCCATTTTATACGATTTATATGCCCAAAGATTAAAGTTTAATTTTTTTTAAAGTCTTTAACTTTTTTAACGTGCTGATTGCCAGTGAATATTAACACTAAAGGCTTTGAAAAACCCAATAAGTTTGTCATACATGTGTAATCCACTGCGTTTTGAAGGAAGGCAGCACAATATCTTTATTTCAGTTGTCATCATTCATTAAATAAGCAGGATACAATACAGTTCTGTTGATTCCTCAATTATGGATGATTCCAAAATCATGAAAAAAAAATTCTTAATAGAATAGATAAATAATGACTTAGACAGAAAATTTTAAAATTTTGAAAAGAAAAACAAAAAAAAAAACAGGCCACAAATAAATGTAGTTTGAGTGTCCTGTGCTTAATAAACGAAGTATTGTATTTCAAAGGTATCGATAAATCTAAACTGGAATGAAATGAAACAAAAAACGCATTACGATGATTTGCTGACAAGCATCATATTGTTACTTTTTTTATATTTCAAAGGGGTAAGAAACAATAATTTATACTTCCTCTTTTCAATTTCAATATTTCAAATTGATGCCTTTGAAACTAAATATTTGGAGTAGAATTTCAAAAGAAACGGTCTAAGAATTCAGTATTTATTAATTTTGAAATGCATAATTAACAAAATTAACTCATTGGTTTTATAGTCATTAATTAAATTCACTAACTTCACTGAAAGCCAGAAATGTGTTGTTATAATTAAATTCTAAACATTTTGGTAAATATTTAAAAAGCAGCAGTTTTAAAAAAGTTTAAATTATATAAAATATAAAAAATTGAATATACTGGTGAAATGTAATAACTAAATACACAATAGATATTTCTTGTCTTTTGTGCCAAGTACAAAAAAAAACAGCGGCAACAATTTTTTATTCATTTTCTGATAATATATTTAAAACTGCACATCCCCCTCCCACTAATATTAAAGTTCTGAGCCTCAGTGAAGACCCTGAATGATGCCAGTCTTTAAGATACCATCTTCAGAACCCCATCGAGCTAATACGTGTTTCTTAGTGGGATAAAGATAACAGGTACTAATTTATTAACTGGATAGTACTGGTGAACAATAGTTAAGCCTCTTTGACATAAATCTAGCATTTTTACTGAATCTAGACAAGACCATCGATAATCTTAATGAACACTATCTAGAGTGCGATTTTCGTCAGTTTCCTCGGCGATTGATAGTCGATATGTGCTCAATACGAAAACCAGATAGTCAATAATGTATTTTTGAAGTCTTCTTTCTCACTAACCGAAATCCAATTTTTATATGAGACTACACTTGTAGTCGCAAGATTGCATACCAAATGTCTTTTATTAAATTCATTGCAATTAAAATTAATACAATTAATACAAATTAATACAATGAATGAGAAAGAACCAATCAAAAGATGGTCGATCCTTTGACAAATTTGATACAGATCTGTATTTCTAATATTAATCCTGCATACCAAAATTTATTTAAATTTGTATACTTCGAATGCTAGAAAGTAAACATTACTGAAAATAATCGAATTTTTCTATTCTCACACTCTGTTGCTAAATGGGCCGAGCAATCCCATCCATTTTCAGTATTTCATTTCTTTCTATATTTATTATTGGACATCTTTGGCAACAATATGGCTTATCGAAAACATTGTCTGCAATTCGTCTTGATATTCATCTTCTAATTAGATGTTACTTCTCGCATTACTATAACTTTAATTTCTTTCCCCATGTAATCTGGAGAGCTAAAAAATCGTATCTTCATTTCTTTGCTCTCAAAAAAAAAGAGGAAAAGCATAGATTAAATATTGAATGAAATAATGAAGTTGGAACATTAAACATTCGTTGAAACAAACGAATTTTAGTACAATAATCAAAATGCAAAAGAAAAATCTTTAAAAGTTATTAAAAATCAGAAAAGAAAACTATACAAGCGCTAAATTTTTATTATTAAGAATACAATATTTGGATTTCAGTATAGAATAAAAAATTATTTTATGCAACAATAATTTCTGAATTTATTTCTATAATACGATTAAATATTGCTTCATTTCTAACAAGCATTTTAAAAAACACTCTTCGAAGTCCTTGCAAAACATATTCGTGTGCAGTTTGATCAACCTAAATTTAAAGGTTTAAAATATAGAACACCAATTAGAAAAGCATACAGAGTAACACATACTTCTTTATTAGTAATAAAGATAGATAATTTAACTCTAATAATAAAAATACTTTTCTCACCTGTAAACGAGCTTGCTCGAAGAATTAAAAAACAACATCGATTATGCCAACATAATTTGTCATATGCCGTAAAAAATGTAGTAATTGCTATTCATGTGTCAAAAGTTTCAAAACCAATAATCTAAACCTAGTTTTGACAAATTTCATTTAGACAGTTTGTTAGTTTATAGAAAAAGACAAATTGCACAACCGAAACTGGGTTAAAAATCATAGACTTGATTTTATATCTTTATAACAATAAATATTAATTTCATAAAGCTTCAGCAAATCTAACTCTTTAAAAACAAAATCAGTCATATAATATAAGGATTCAATCATCTAAATGCATATATTAAAATTTATTCCATGTTATGATATTCTTTTTATTGAAATCTAGCTGTTTTATTGAATTATTTATAACTATCTGTTTTAAGATATATGGCTTCGTTATATCTCATATGAGATATAAACAAAATTTATAAACGTTTCATGCATTCGGAAATATCATTTGGTTTTAATATCTGTGATAATAAATATACCATAGAATTTCTGTCATTCCGATAAATTTTATTTAAAGCTAATGGGCTGAATATATGTATCTAGACACGTTGTATTGTCTAGAAATGTTGTATTTAGTATCTACAATTTACATGAATTTATATGGGGATAGAAAAAGTAGAATTATAATTGAATGAATGAAATAAATCGTAGTAACTGTACTAAGCAGTTTCATTTCAAAGAAAACATTCTTGAAATCACTTTAACATAAAGAAGATGGCTGCATAGGAAATTTTCTTCAAAGTAATGCGCACAGAAACCGGCTTTAAAGGCAAAGCTGTGACTTTAACTTACACTTGAGATATTTACAAAACTATTAATAGCTCTAGATACCCCATTAATCTAGGAGTTTAATTTATAAAGCCCACCGTAGGGTCTATATATTACGAAGTTCGATGTAGATTCTGAAAATTGGGAATAGATAGAGGGATAATCAGATTAGAATTTTAATCTTTAATTCATTACAAGGCTAGCAAATAAAATATTATTTTCATACTTTTTTACTTCAGTGTAATAAAAAATGGCAAAATATCGAGTGCTTTCGCAATTGATGAAATGCATATTTCTTAGACTTTGAAATTTGTATTTAAAAGGAAAAACAACAATAAAAGATATTTATCTCAGGCTATATTACAATACAGTAAAAGCTCTTTATTCGCGGGGTATATGTTCCATAAATGTGCCGCGAATACAGAAACCGTGAATATGGAATCGGTAATTTGTATCGGATTATAGGGGATACGTTCCTAGGTGACAAAATAAAAAATACATATAAAAAAATCAATTTAATTGGAGTTTTTGAACATTTTGATTAATTATCGTAAGGCTTGGGAAATGGTTTGAAGAATTTTGTAATTTTCTCTTGCTTGGCAGTTTTTAAAAGCTCCTTCCATTCAGACTGATACGCAGCAGTCGCATTAGCAATTTGCCTCTTAAAAATAAGACTTCGTTCCATAGACGGATCTATGTTCATAAAGAAATCGGAAAGCTCATTTGCCATTCTTGAATCTTCACTAAGATTTTTCAAATGAAATGTCACGTTTCCATTGCTTGTTGAAGCCTCTTCTTCAATGGGCTGTGAATTTAACATTTCCTCCAAGTCGGTTTCAGTCAGATCTTCATTTTGCGATTCAAGCAGTTCCTGAATGTCACTTGATTCTATCTGTTCGAACCCATCTCGTCCTATTCCGTTCGTGATTTCGGCTATGTTTGCAGTTTGCTTTTAACAACATACTTTAGACAAAGTTGTAATAAGATCTATTTTACATTTTTTATTAGTCCATTGGACGACATTTACAAAGGATATCGGGCTGGACACCCATTGGAATCGTTTTATTACTATGTATGTACTTATTAGATCCGCGAATAAAGAAATTTTTAGCCGCGAATATAGGAATTGGGTCGCATTTTATTAATCCGCGAATAGTGAAAACGCGAATGAAGAAAGGCGAATAAGGAGCTTTCACTGTACTTTGAAGTTTTTTATACATCGAAAGATTATGAAATGCTTTAAAAAAAACTCTTTTGCTTATCAGAACGATATACAAAGATTATATGTATTATATATAATGTAGAAAATATCTTTTTCAATTTTCACAATGTTTCCATAAACGAATCATCACCAGTTTCTCTAAATTCTAAATTCCCTTATTAGCGATCTTATCATTGAATTTTGAAAAAATGTTCTGAAATTGCACTGAAAATTCTGTAGTAAGTCATTAACCTTAATTTAAGATGGCTTTAAATGTTTTTCTGTTTGTTGTAATGCTCGAATGAAAACTGAAATGATTTCAAACAGAACTTCACGCCATACTAAAAAAAAGAATAAGTATTACTTTGATAAATATATAATAATAATAGCTGAAAAATTACACGAAACTTTATATAAAAGAAGCTGAATCTAATGTAACGAAATCAATTTTTATTTTTAGAAAAAGAATTAATTTCCTGCTCAAAATGTTGTTTTTTCACAGATGTTCTTTATTAATGCACTTTACAAAATACTAAGAACTAGCAAATATGATTTATGTTAAACTTTTTACAAGATGCTTCTCTAAATTTTTAAATATTACGGTATTCATCATATGAAAATAAAACAAATTTTATAACTATAACATTCTTTGATTTTTTTTCAATACTTTTCATTCTATGTATACAATAGTGTGGGCTGAAAATAATTTTACAACAACTAATAAGCGTTATAATAGCAACTTAATAAAATAATCTAACAATGAAGCGAATTTTTTTCTTGCATAAAAATCTGTGACAGTACAATTAAATTTATCTAAATCAACCTTTAATGAAATGCATGAAATAATTGGTATTTGATATATTTACAATCTAAAAAAATGAAATTTAATTTTGAAGATAAGAATGGAGTATATTTTAAATAATAATGCTTTATTAATGGATTTTACAAAATACTAAGAATTAGCAAATAGAATTGATTTTAAATATTTTTTCAAGAAGATGGTTCTCGAACTTTCTGAATATCAAAGTTTTCATTGTGACACAAATTATATCACTATAACTCGATAGCAAAGTAATTAGCTTGAAATGAAGGAGAGAAAATATTTTTAGAAAATAGAAATAAATTTTAAAGATCATATTTTTTTCAAGTATTTGATTTTTTTCGTACGATTGCTTCATTTTTTCGAGTTTTGAGTATATAGAATAATATAATTTTACGTGCTGTCATTTTATAAAAGACTCTCTTATAATATTTAAATAAAAATGGCTACTTAGAGGTCAAATTGATTTTGATCCTACATTTTCCTTATTACGATCTTTAGAAATCAATTACACGATAATGAATACGACTAAAATTAATTTCTTAAAATCATCTGAAATTTTTATTATTTTTAGTGTCACGAAAATATCAAGCGTTATTAAAATCATATCGTTATCACTGATTGAGTTTTTTTTTAAGTTTCGATTTTTCAGAAGAGCAAATTACGCGTCTCAAACAAAATAAAACCTTATTTTTCAGTCACCTTAAGAACTTTGATGTATTAAATTCTGTTGAAAAGCTAAATATCTCATTTTTTTAGTTTCCGCTAATAATTCGCGAATTTCAATTCAATTTCAAAGAATAAATATTTTTTATTCACATAATTAATAATAATAAAACTGTTAAAAATAAAGTTTCACTTCTTATTTTAGCGTGTTTAATATCTCTAATGAAACAATTAGATATGTTTAACATATATAATTTATACTTTGATAAATTGAAAATTTCAAATTTTCATGCACTTAAAATTTATAAAATTTTCAAAAACTATTCTTATTTTATACCTGCAAAGATGAATAACAAAAAAAAATTAGTATTAATATTTTTTAAATAGGAATATGTGCACACTCTTGTAAGAGTTATTTAATTCTTCCTTTTAAAATATGTGTTAGTAAAATAAGAGGGATTTATTCTTCAAAAAAAAAACCCATCAAAAATATAATTTTAGTTAATCCAACAAAATTAATGAACAAATTATATATTAGTTATATTGCAAAAGAACATAAAGGATTGTCGTTTAACATTTTCACAGCTACCGACGAGATATCTCGTTTTTCAGATACTTCCAATTACAGATTTATGTGGGTTAAAATGTTTCTCTTATACCATTTTAGATAGGTTGAACTTCTTAATACATATCTGAAAAATACCTTTATTTTTTCATTTTTTTTCTTTTTGTATTAAAAAACGTTTATAGTCAGAAGAACTGATATTTGTCTAAGAATTGATATCTCGTCGGAAGTTAAAAAATTTTCTTATGGAAATATATATTAGGTTTTTCTTTTTAGTATATTTTTGACAATTAAATTACTGTTCTTGGTTATTTTCTTAGAATATTAATTGTTTGCTTTATTTAAGTATACAATACTTCTCGTTTGATAAGAAGTATTTTATACACCTACACAAAGATTTTTTGAAATTATCATTTTACAAAAATTTAATCAATCTTATGTCAAAAGACCATTTTTCATATAGTTTCTGGGTTGTTCTATCGGTATTTTCAAAGTGAAGTATAGGCAGTTGGGTCTCATACTTACATTTTACTTGAAGGATGGCAATGGAGTCGTGAAACAGGAAGTCAGTTGAAGCGAGAAGTTCGTTTGCGCAATTCTGAAGGGCCAGCTAGGAACGAAGTGAGCGCTGAGACTCGGAACCCACGGAGAAAATACTTCGTTCAGGCGCAGTTTCGTTTCCTGATGCTTATAGGTGGATTTCGGTGGTGACGTCACGGACCCCAAACTCCAATCTTGAATCAGAATTCACTAATCCACAAATAATGTTATTATTCGAAGAATTCTTTGAAACCCGACGTAGGCGAAGTTAAGGTCAAAATGTCACATTTATTTTAAGAAGCAATATAAATTCCAAACAACTACAGCACATTATATCAAATTAAAAACTTTTAAAGAAGGTCGTTACACCCACTAAATGTCAATTTAAAATCATCTTTAGAATTTAAATTTAGAATTCATTATTAGTGTGTATGTCGATGTATAGAAAAATATTTCAATGATTCTAGATCAGCAAATAAAGACAATAAGAATCAATTTAAGTTAGCTGGTTACACTTGATCACTTACTTGATCATTTTCCTAAAATAGTCAGAAAACTATTTTGGAAAGCATCATAAGGTGGAAATTCGTTTGTAACGGTTCTTATCTAAGAAAGTTTTTGCTTTATTTATTAAAATAAAAAATATGCTAAAATGTATATCATGTATATATAAAATATTTGGCATATATTTGTTAATAATCATTGTAATTTATTTTTCGAAAGTGATCTTCTTAACAATGCAAGTAAAGGGAATTAACTTGATATAAAATTTCCAATTTTGGATGCCTTTTTTATAAAAACAAATAATTTCAGATTGATCAAATATGACGCTTTATTTCAGTTCAATATCATTATAAAAGCGTAAAATAGAAACTATGCCTTTTCATTTAAAAATTTGAACAACAATAAAGGAAATATTAAGAAGCGAAAAATTTTAACTTTCGCACTTGAAAATTATTTTTTTTTCAATTTTGATGAAATTTTTAATTTCATCAAATGCAATTGAAGCAAAGAAATATATCAGAAAGGGGAAAAGAATAGTTAGATTTGATGTAATATATTTGCTCAAAAATTGGATATCTTTCCCTGTTATTTTTAAATTTAATGAAGTCAAATATAAATTTGGAAGCTTTCTATGATTATTTTATATATTCCCCGAATGGCAGAATTTGAAATTTTGAGATTGAGAAATGTTATTATTTTTTTTTAAGTTTATAAATGTAATTGTGTTTACCAAGATCCATGTGTTATCCAAGGTTAAGTTCAAGGAAATTTGTTCCAGAAAATTTCAAAATTTTCCAATTTTATATTCAGATAAGACTTTGCTTTTTAAGTTTATATAGATATAGTTATATGTAAATAAGTATATAAGGAAAAATTATTATAAGTATATAAAGAAAAAATATTATAAGTATATAAAGAAAAAAAACGAGATTTTACACACACCAAAAGAGCATATTTAATAACTAACTATTAGAGCCTTTCCCTATAAGATCTTATGCTGGCAATGTCAGATAGTACCAATTCAGACCCGTTTTCATTATGGTAAACTATGCGAAAGTTCAAAAATAAAAGTAAGGTATGCATAAACTGTAAAATTAAATGCTGTAATACAGCAGATTATTTAAAAAACATTAAAATAAATGTATTCCCTATTTTTTTTTATTTAAATGACTAATTGTAAATATTCATATGTAATCAATATGTGATTCGTATCTTAATATTCTCATTAAAAGAGAAATACACGCACGCAAACACAATTTTACAGAAAATAAGCCGAGTGTAGCTTGCTCTCATAAGAGTGTTGGCCAAGTAATAATATGAGAAAACATTCTTACCAGAAGTAATATTTAATATTAAATGTTATTCACTTATAAAACACAAAGAAACATTAAAACTATCTTCAAGTGGGACAAGGAATTAATTTCTGAAATCCTAGGAAAAATACTTTGAAGAAAAAAGATATTTAGAAAAATAAATAGAGTGATTGATTTCTAAATCACCTACAGACCCTTAATTTGGCAACAAGATTTTGAAAATAGATTACTAATTTAAAACTTCCAAAACATAGAATTTTTTTTAAAAAATATAAAAGCTGGAGCTAGGCTAAACCATTAAAAAAATCTCCATCTTCTGAAGTGAATAAGTAAATATCTGAGACTCTTATTTAATTCGATATAAATTAATTTATTTTGCTTTATCGGAATTCTTTAATGAATTATTTCTCCTGCTAGATTAATTTAATTGTAATTTCGAATTTTAAAAGCAGTTTTAGACAGATTCCATTTCCCTTGCTGCAATTTTTTGACTATCCCTTCACATAATAAGAATTATTTTTAATGGCTATATGTAACAAAAATTGCAAATAAGCCCAAATATTTTTGCAACGAAATATTTCTTTTTCATGCAGCATTCTAATATCACTAAGCACAACTCTATATGGAATATTTCAGACAACCACTTCTTTTTTCCCCTGAGGCACGATTTTTAATAGAATGATTTGCGGCTTGTATAGTTTAATTCAAATTGCAAAAAAGAAAAAAAAAACTTATAATGCCGGTTATAGCCTTATAAATTGCAAAAACTATTGTGTCCAATAAATCTACCAATTGTCCCTATCGTTTAAATCCTTATATATTTAATAACGTTTTAATAAAATTAAATGCAACCCAATTATTATGAAAAAATAATTTTTTTGAAGATTTCTATTCATAAATAATGGTATATAAATGTAAATAGCTCAATTAATATCTTGAAGTTCAAAATTATTTATTTGTATCGACAACTTCCAAAAATTAAAATCTATCTTAATAAGATGGCAAATGCTGAACAGAATAGACATAATCTTTTCAGTACTATCTTACAGATCAATCATATATCTTTGGATGTTGATTCATTAAGCCAAATATCTGGTATAGTTTATTCATCATTAACTTATAACTAAAACTAATATCCATATGAGAGATCAAAATCCAAAATGTTACAAATATAATTACCTACAAAATCCTACAAATATTTTAATTAAAATGATAGATTAATAAATAATAATTAAAAATGATATACGAGTAAAAAGATGCATGAAAATATGATAAATTTCATCAATCATATTTTCTATACATGGGTTGAAAATGTTCATATGAAAATTGCTTCTATCTGGCTCAATGAAAGTTAAAACTCCTCTTCTGTAGTTTATTTCAATATGTTCTTTATTTCAATATGGTGTGTAGCTCAGTTATATTAATTTGCCAATAGTTTCAATTAGATTCTCAAAAACATATTTTCCTTGCATTTTTGTTCAGTTTGTAAGCGAATCTAAATTGGAATAGGAGAAATGTAAAAAAAAAAAAAGAACTTTTTTATTAGAGTTGATAGTTAAATTTTCTTTGAATGATTCACTCTATTATTTGTTTTTAATTACTGAGATTTTTCGCTAAATTTTAAGTAAATATATTAATAAGCATGAAATTTCAAAAAACTTTTATATTATCAGTAAGCAACTATAAAGTAATTATAAAAAATATCACCAGGAAATAAAGTGAGCATTTTTTTTAGTAAACACATTCTCGAATTCGATAGTACTGGTATAGAAGAGTAATATAATACCAAAATAAGAGAAAATGCATAGTCAATTTTCTTTTCTTTTTTTAATAAATGCTAGATAAACAGATTTAATAGTGATAATTTAATCCCTCTTGGAAGACTGAAAGTCTGCAAATTTTAACAAATTTCTTGCTTGGAGTTATATAAGAAACTAAGTATGTGCCACCATTGCAAGTAACTTAGAGTGAATTCTGGAGTAGAATTACAAACGCATTTACAAACATAAGCAAAGACATGTTTCATGTCTCGAGAGAGAAATGAGCAGCTGTAGACATGTAAGGAAAGTATATAAATATTTTCCCACTATTCGGGAAAAATGAAAATGTTTACGACATCTATCGGATAATATTTATTTTCATAGTTGCAGTACTTTCTGAAATGTAGGTAATGTCAAATGATTATTTTGTAATTATCTATCATTATCCTCTATGGTATTTTCAAAAAAACTTTTTACATCAGATAACAGAAATGAAAATTTTTTGAGCGACAATATTTAACAATTTCGAAGGATCTTTATAAGAAAAAGGCTCAAATTTAGTTAGTGTCTCTTAACAAATAAAGGTGCTTTCGTGGAAATATCACGTCACAGTAAATGTTTTGAAGCAAATCAAGCTTGAATCATTATAATGTGTTAAAACGTTTATTATGATGAAAAGTTCACCAAATCAGCTTTAATAAATTATAAATGATAAATTTTACACCTTTTGAACCTTTCCATTCCCTGATTCCAAAGATAGCCTTTTCGAATTGTTATTATATTTCCGTTTTGGAACATGTTAACTCAAAGCGGTAAAATGAGTATTATTCTAACGCAAGATACATTTTTAAAATAAACTGCTCTAATTAACTCAAAATGGAATGAACTCAAAAAACGCTCGTGCTGCTTTGATCATTACACGAAAATTATCGATATCAAATTTAGGACAAGAATCAAATTCATAACATCTAAACTTCAAATTCGTTCAACTAAATGAAATTTGGCCTGTTGTCTTGACTTTTAAATCGATATTAAATTTCAGAACTTACTAATAAAAGCGGTGGGGAGTAAAATGCAGATTCGATTTTTATCATTATAAGTGGAAATTAAACTCAAAACCTGTTGCATTATGTCGGTTTACGGAAATATCGAAGTTTAAGGAGATTTTTGTTTGTTTTTACCAATGAATTTGATTATAACCAAGTTTTAAGTATCCCCCAAGTGAGTACTTTTCTTTAATTCAATAAAAACCAAGAGTTCACATAATTATTTTTCGAAATGTCACAATGATGGAAATAAAAAGATACAATTATTTCTACTAAAATTCAAAAGGCTTTAATTTAATGAGCGATTTAATTAATCCAAATTTAAATTTCATTATATTAGTTACACTGCATGAAAAAAGTAGAAGGACAGTTATTTTTTTGTACATTTCGCTTTAATCTTACTGCTTTTTATCTGATTTTTTAAAGTGGTTGTGTTGTTAATGTTTAATTTAAGATAGGTGAGAAATTTTTTGCTACCTCTATTTAAGGTTGAGAATTCAATACTTAGCAACTTTTGGTGTGTGAAAAAAGTAGAAGGACACATCCGAAAAATTGATTTTGAAGCTGTTGGAAACCATAAAGGTTGGTGTACTCTTTTACTTTTAATAACTTTTTGTCAAGAATAAAGAATTTAGTTAGAAATTCATAGTTTTTATTGGATTTAGAATGCCCAGAGGAAAATCCTTAAGTTAGTTACAGAAGGACCAAACAGTTGCCAATAAAAATGAAGGAAAAGGTGTAAGAAAGATTGCACCGCAGCTACGTATCAGTCTTAATACTGTTTCGAACTTCATAAGAAACCCTGAGTGACAGTAGAAAAAAGTAGACTGGAAGGCCAAGAAAACTTACACAACATGATCAAAGAAAAATCCTTCATGAATTCAAAAATACAAGTGGAAGTGTTAACAAGGCTCAATGCCTACCAGGGATTACACATGTATCCGAAAGAACTGTCTAGAACTATATAAAAAACTCAAAAAAGTTCATCTTCAAAAAACGGAAGCACCATCCGAAGTGGAATGAAGGACACATTAAGCACCGACTGCAGTGGACTAAAGACTACATGTACTGGAACTCTGAATAGACCTCAGTTGTATTTTTCGATGAGAAAAAGCTTAATTTGGATGGTCCAGACGGTTATCAGTACTATTGGCTCTGTCTTGGTAATGAAAAAGAGGCTATTCTACTCGAAAAATGGGAGGAGGAGGTCTAATGGTTTTGTTAGTAGTTGGTTATGGAAGTAGAACAAATATAGTTTTTCTAAATGGTAGACAGAACCATCCAGACTACATAAAGACTCTAAACTCAAATCTTCTTCCATATGGCCCTGAGTTAGGAGGAGGCGACTGGGTTTTTCAGCAAGACGGAGCATCAATTCAGACAGCAAATGGGGTTAAAAATTGTTTTGCAGCAAACAAAGTTCGTATTTTACAATGGCGTGCCAAAAGTCCTGATCTCAACATTGTTTAGAACTTATGGTCAATAATTGTACGTCGCGTTTACGAGGGAGGAAACAGTTTGAATCTGTAGCTGAACTGCAGAAATCATTAGAATGTGTATAGGACAAATTTTGCCAAACACAAATGCAATCTTTATATAGTTCAATGCCCAACAGAATCTTTGAAGTAATTCGAGCCAATGGAAGAAGAATTCTATATTAATTAATATAGTACACAAATTTTTTAGAAGTGTCCTTCTACTTTTTTCACAGATTATGACATCACCAAAACTGATTTTTTAAATTAAGTGTACTTTTTTTTAAAACGTGTTCTATTTCATTTTATGTAGATACAGGTATCTGCTTGTAAATTTTGTATGTAAAATAATTATTTAAAAAAGGCTGTATTTTTCATTTATTTAAAATAATCTATTGTCCTTCTACTTTTTTCACGCAATGTATAAGAGAATAAGCAAACATAAAGTCATTAATCAATACTTCAAGATGTTTCTAAATTTTAATGTTTGGAATTTTAGGAAATTTGAAGCATTCTAGATTCTTGCAAGCTCCTCATTTAGAAACAATTTTTAAACAAATTTGCTTTATTAAATTAATTTAATTACTCTAATTTCAAAGCAGTATTATTTCTTGAAAAGTAACTTTCTGGAATCTTATGAATATTCATTAAGATAATTTAATTTGCTTCTTTTGCCAGTTGTTACTTTATAAAAAAAATCATACTTAAAACTCCTAAAAGAATTAGACGTCATTAACTTCATTTATTTCGGTTTCTTTTTATAAAGTGCTTTTCAACAAAACGTATTGAAAATGTTTTCGCAGAAACCACTTAAGATAAGATGGAATTTTCAAATAAAACTGTGAGATTAGTTTGATTCAATATTTTTTTATATTTCTTTGTGAATGAAATATAATTAGAAGTTTTGGTGAGACGACGTAATTTTCGGCTTTAGCATTATTTCCTGGATTTTTCTCCATTCATCGAATTTTTTAAAGGACTTTTTAACATTATATACAATATCTAATATCTCTGACAATGTAGAGTTTATATATCACGGCAATGATACAATCATAAATATTAGATTTACGTGGCTAATCGTGGTCTAATTAGAAATTTCTAAATCATTACAGATAGGCATGTTATTAAATTTAGCGAAAAATATTCAAGATGACAGAGAATTCTGCTTTTTGTTATTTAATCCAATCAATATACAACAGAAAAAATTATAAAATCTGACTTCTTTTGCAATACTATTTAGTGAAAAAATCGATATACTGGTATTTTGAATAAGAAAAGTTTTACTCTTCTAGAACCAAAACTTATTTAGTTATGGAGCTGAACTTTTATTTCTTCTAATTTATATTGTCAAAGAAAGAGTATGACGGCAGATATCTTGACAAAACCATTACCACGTCCAATGTTTTAATATCATTGAACCAACTTAGAAATAAAAATTATTTCTTTTTCAGGAAACAAATAGGGTTATTAGACTTATATGTTTTCCTTTAAAAAGAAACTGGCTAACTGTTTCTTATGCCCTACAGACAGCGTTTTATAACTCAATAATGTAAACATATGCAATCATCTTTTGTTCACTTATGCCTTTTTCTGTTTAGACCTACTCTTGTGCTTGATCAATATATTAGACAATGTTTCTGTCGTCTAAAAATTGTAATTTGTTTTCATGTATTTATTAACAAAAAGATTACTAATTGTTTCTATTTTAGATGCCTGTCATTTCTACAGAAACCAGAAGATAAGTGAATTATTTTTCACATTCCAATCTATAAAATATTGTAAGTTTATTCAAACAGTTAGTGCAAAGTCTTTCCCACATAAAAAGAACTTTCTGATAGACAGATCTCGGTTACATTAATCTTCTTGTAAATTAATCCCCTTTACTTTTCATCTGCTTATTTTATAATATGTTAATGACAAGGAGATATGAACACGCTTGAGGCTCAACATATTGGTGCTGAAAATCAGAAACTTGTAATCCATTAGTTCATATATTTCAGCCTACTTTTATCGTGTTTTAAATACAAATTACCGATTAACAGACATCAAGAAATCTGCTTTTTATATAATTTTTTTCTTGGCGATGGAATGTTACCATCATTCAAATAGAGTACCTGCTTGTATTGGTAGAATATGAATTCAGATTTCTCAGCATTTTTGATGTATATCTGTTTTTATCTCTTTGACCAGAACATACACAATCGCCGCTTTCCAGAGGCCAATATATCTATAAAGTTCTATCTCTTCATATCAGTCCTTTTCGATTTCTGATATTTAGCAATAGCAATTGGGCTAGATCAGAAGAATATATCAACTATTAAGGATACACGATCCGTGGAAGAGTGAATGAAATGTATGAATGAAATTCACCCCGTAAAAAGAATTGTGACGCGTGAGTAAACGCTAAATCGAATTCTTGAACCTAGAATTGCTACTGAAAATTAACAAAAGACGCACGGTTTGGATTAAATCGCAACGGTCTTTAGTCAGTGGGTTTGTCAATGACGTGACATTAGAAACAGCAACAAAATACATTAAAACCAAAAAAGCATTTTATGGGACACCATATCAGAAAAAAGACACTTCAAAATTATTTTTTGAATAAACATTCGGCTCTTAGTTTTAAATGAATTTCATTCCTCCACATATAATGCACAAAACCATCAAATGGTCTCTTCGCATAACGCCTAGATTCGATTTAAATCAACAAGCAATTACAGGATGTGCGAAAATTGTATCCTTATTTTGGTACATGATTCATTTATATTCATTTCTTTTCATTACTTGAATTGTATGGGGACTTTGACGTTTAAAGAAAATTAAAATAAATGTAGTTTTAGAAATATATACAAAGAAGCAGACTTGATGCATTGAGTTACTTAAAAAATATTTATTTTTCAGAATATCTGCTGGCAGCTTTATTAGATAAGAAAAAATAGATTGTGTTTTTAGTAGACATATTTATACACTTTGGCTATATTTTTTCCATTCTTTCGTTTACAGAATCCTAGAATGATGATTTTACCTACTAATATTTTTAGGGAACATCAGAATTGATTTTAAATCTGTTTACTGAGGACCAAAACTAGATTCTAGTTAGACATACCGCACTGGACAAAAACTATTTTGTAAAATATGCAGTTTTCTCAAAACTTCATTAGCTTTCTAAGGAGTAAAACTAAATATCAAATCTCATAGTGTAAAAAGTCTCAAATCAAAAATTCCATTACCGTAAAATATACTAATTGGCGTCCTTTCATATCGCCAACGCATGCCAAGTCGCTAATTCTATGCTATTTTCTAATATAATGATATGATGTCTTGAAATCTATTCCTAATAAAAATTCTTTTCTACTGCGAGGGACTACATATCGAACTATTTAAATTATTTTGAATTATTTAGATTATTTAGTTTTATCTATTTAAATTATATTCACCTTCTGACAGAATATAATTGAAATAATAGACTGAATATAACTTGTGGCAACTGAAAATATTAATATAATTATAAATACTTTAAAATTTAGATAACAACAAAATTTTGATCAATAAATGGATTCCTCATTTGGCTTTTTCATGTATTTATTTGAATTCGAAACTGCAAGATCAGTACCTAAATACCCCTAGTGGTGTCTGTGACCTGCCGATACTGCTACGTTCAGTGGTGGCGGGGTGGTCGGCTGTATGCAAGAAGTTGTGTCTGTGAATGAGACGTTAGTATAACTAAATCAAACTTTCGCTTGTAGATATAACTTTCGCCAAATGGACCCTTATACGTTTCTTGTTTTAAATTTAAAAAACCTGACTTAAATCAATAAATCTAATGGTGAAATCATAAGCTAATTTTTATCCATCAAATACTTCGTTTTTTCTGTAATTTTTAACTTTGAGTAATTTTTCATTTTACCTTAAATGAACAGGCATCCAGACTTCCCGCAAATGGATTTCATCCTCAGTTTGAAAAAACGAATTCTTTGGCTTAAAGATCTCTGAACAAATGTCATAAGTTTATTGTTTGCGTTTTGGCGTAATCATGTTAACGGATAAGCAGTTCCAAAAATGGGTTTTTCTTATAGAGGAAAGTTAAGAATACGGAAATTGATAAAAGTCTCTGAATCGAAACTTTCGACTTTTACATATTTTTGTAGTTCGTTATACAAAAGAGAGAATCTAGTAAATGTATTTGTCTGAATAATCTAAAATAATGTCTTTTTTCATATGTACTGAATTAAAATATCTTATTTAATTATTTCATTGATTCTTACTAAAGAAGTCGCTGTAGTTTAAGTGCCTTTAGTTTTCTGGTGATTAAAGTCTCGTAAAAATCTAGTTACTAATTCGTTTTAAATGAAAGTGTTCAGCTATTCAAGAAGAAAAAATAATGTGCTTATAGTTCGAATATTTGCAGGTACTTTAAATCAAGACCGAGATTTTTATCTGAGACCCTAGAGAGGAGAAGCGGTACTTTCAATCCTTTTCTTCGAAACCTCCAAACAAGGCTGATTTCCCGTAGGATGCCGAATTCTTCTTTTCATAATAAAGCTTATTTCTTCTTCACTATTTTCATATTTCGTATTTTGGTTGATATTCTCTAGGTGCTGAAACTGTATTTTCTATGGTACTCCCATCATTCGGAATTTCCCGTTATTTTTATCTAATTTGCATATTATTGATTTAAACATTTCATAAATACACTTCGAGTCCCTTTTTCTATCTTATGTAAGAACAGTACGAACGACTTCCTTTATAAATACATTTGAAGGCATCAAGAAACAAAAGTAAGATATGCGCAAAATAAAGTCTTTAGATTTTAGTTTTTAAAATTTCATCAGTAACATTGAATATTTAATCCAAATAGTTGAAAGATGATGAAACTTGATGAAAAATATCGAGGAAGTTAAACATTGTACGAAAAATATTCACAATTTTATTTATCCTTTTATAAAAACTAATATTTTTCTCTTCTACAAATGCTAAAAAATGTTTTTTTAAACTTATATATGCAAAATATTCTAAAACATTAAAAATGATTAAATAATTATTCAATGTATTTAGAAATGCTAGAATTTATCTATGAAAGAACTTATATAGTTTAACTGAGATATCACTTTAATCTTATCGTCGTTCATAACGCATCAAGCGCGTTCAAGTAAAACTTCAGGAAAGCCAAACCGAGCCTCAGGCGTTCTTCTATATTTTCAAACTTTTAAACGATTAAAACGCTTTGTAAATGTTTGTTTGTTTGCTCTAATGCTACGAAAAACAGAAATTTTCGCTGACAGGGGAAGATGACAAAAGGGTTAATTTTTCTTCTTCATGATAACAATAATATTTTTTTATGATTTTTATATTTTTTAAATTTAACCATTCATTGCTGTATCATTACGAATTATGCTTATTTATCTGTGTTCATATGTTTTTAAATTTTTTTTTTGAATTGTTTTATAAACTTCTCTTAGACTTTCCTTTTTGCTTTTTTTTAGTGGGGCCTGACTTTACATCACTTGCTTGGCATAATATGTCCAAAAATGGCTCTTGGTTAATAAACACATCACCAATTACGCATTCTTCACGAAAAAGTTTCAAAATTAAATTTTTACAGCAGATTTTTCATTTAGCATTTGAATATGATTTATCTCTAGTTCAGAAATAAAAATAAGAAGATAGTAACCTATATGGGATATGGGAGACTTCCCGCATACTTTCACAGATTAGAAAAAAACGCTGGAAAATAATTGCATCATGTGGAAAAATTTAAACTGTTTTCTAACCATTTAATTCATTCTTCTGAATTTCGATTAATTTAAATTGATTAAGTTTAATCGGTTTATTTTGACGTCATTTACCTATGAATGAATAGGAGATAATTTATTTGATTATTTTACATTTTCAAAACAAAACATTTTTTTAAAGTTGTTTCTTTGTAAGCTATTATCAGCGATTTTCCCGCTTATTTCCAGAGATTTTTAAGGAGGATGTAGGAGGATCTGTGAAGATATTGTCTAACTGTTTATCATTATTTAAAGAAATGCATGGACATCTCGTAATTAAGGGGGAAAAAACTTGAAAAGCTGAAAATGATAACTTGAGTACAGTACTGACGGTGCAGATAATCTTAAAATTTTGAAGAACGTGTTGCTAAAAATTGCGTCATTTACCAAGCACTTGAAAGTTTAAAAATATTTAGATTTCTGTAGTTGGCGAAGGAATATTTGCAGGAATATTGTGAATTTTGAGAAGAATTTCTTAAAGTTGTGGCCTGCTATTATTTTAACAACATGATAAGAAGAGGGGGTAGACCAGTGATTGAACACTTTGTGGTGAGGGATAAATATGTCAGTTCTGTGAATCAGCAGGTAATTTGAACGATTTATATTAAAGATAACAATCGCCCACAAAGTTCCTGTGGATCCACTGCTTCGTGCAGTGCGGAGAGGAGTGCTCGACTGTACAGAAGGAGAAGTAAGTGAATATGGATGGACTCGATTAAGAAATACCATTGAAAATATTTCTTTCAAAAACACTTTAAAAAAATTGAACTGAAAATTAAAACCAGGAATAAAGATTAAAAAGTTGTTTATTTTTTAAATTTTCTACGATTACGACAAAATTACTAGTATGAGTAATAAGAGTTTATGTTTCTTGCTAATTATTTTTCCTCGGACATTTCTAAAAGTGAATTGTTTTCGTCTCAATCGATATTGCTACTAAAAATATGAATGGTTTTAATATATAAAATTTAAACAAATAACTGAGAAAAAAATAAAAAAATATATAAATATTCCTCTCTCAATAAACAATAAATACGAACGAAAATATGAATAAATGCAATAATTGACATTCTTAAAAGTCAACATGAATTATTTATGGATTTTGTCTAAAGTGTTGTTTTGATTTTTTTTTCTATCTGAGTTTCACTTAAGAACAAATGCATGCATATCCTTATTCATTATTTGTTGCTCATTTTTACATCAATGATACTTTATTTCAATGAAAAAAAGCATTTATACAAGAATTCCCTTTATTATTTTGCATTCTTCGTCTGCCCTTAATCATAAAATATGCATAAATTTATTATTAAGCGTAATGATTGATTAATATAAAAGCCAACCTAATTATTTTCGATTTGCCATTTAATATATTTACTAACATTCTAATTCAATAAACATATTATTCTGTTTAATTAATGAGAATATTTTTTAATTTACTTTTTAGTTTGAAGATTGATCAAATATTAGAATAGTTATAGATAACTATTATAATTCCTAATATTTAATAAACATAAATATGATGTCGCAACCGTCTGGCTGGAACTGATAAATAAATGTAATATTTATCATAAATTAAATATTACGTTTTTGATTTGTTTCGAATGTCTTAGGGAAATTAAAGATTTGAAACATTTGCAGCATATTGAAAAGCAGAGTTTTTATAAAATAAAGCAGGTAGCTCATTTTTTGAACTCTTTAATGGAATTTATAAATTATCGCATGGTACAGATTTTTTTCTGTAATTATCTGCACAGACTTTGTTGTATTATAGTATTATAAGATTTTCTTTGGATACAAAATGACTTTTTTAATGTTTATTAAAAATTAACCATTAAATTGTGTTTTATCTGGAATGATTAAGAAAAAAAAAGTCCAATATACTACAATGCAAAGATTTTATAGAATAAAAGCTGTTTGCATACTTTTGAGTAGGTTTTATAGAATATGTAATCAGTAAACTGTTTTAAAATGCTTCACTTTTTTAATAATTATTAATCTAGATTTTCCTATAATTTGATGTTTCAGTTTTCTTTAGTAACAAAATGGCATTAGCAAATAATTAATGAATAGTAGGTTATGCTTTTAGCTACTTTTCCGTTATTCGGGCTCAAATGTCCCCAAATTGAACCAGATGCGAGCCAAGTCGCCAAGCGAGGCGAATGACGAGGTGAGGAAATTTGGCGGAATTCTACATTATTTGGCGATTTCTCGCTGATCTGGTTAACGGAAAAATACTTGTTTTTGATTTCTCGAAAAATATATACCTATTCTGCTATTCAAGAGATCTGAAAATGTCACAGAAATAGTATTCATACATACAAAATATGTATAATTGTAAATAATAAAAGAAAAAAACTGCAAATAAATGTAAAACTGTATAATTTATTGGGGAAAGAAATTTAAAAAACGTACCTAAAATAGAACCGAATTTATTCTGTACTGAGAAGTCCCACTTAAAATGAAATCCCTCAATTCAAATAAATGTCTTAAAAATTGTTAAATTTCTCTTTCACAATTTTAAATAAAATATAAATAACGATTTGCATTCTGATATAACCAAAATAATATAGATTCTACAGTCTTTCTCTAATATGCCTCTGGATTGAGGACTTCTAACAGAATTCTGCTCGAAAAACATTTTTCTGCTGGAAATCAGGAAATTACATCATTATAAATAAAACTCAGGGTTTAAAAGCGTCTGTGATGAAATAAAAAAGGAGAAACATAGAAATTTGGTTCAAGACATTTTTAAGAAAAACTAATAACAAGAAATTTCACTTTTCTTGCAAATTACAAGTAAGTGGATATAAAAAATGCAGTAGTGGTCTAACCAAATTTTTTCGCTTTAATTCTCTAATCAATGTAATTTTGTGTTTTAGATGTGCTTTATCCCAATCAATTGAAACTAAAATTGACAAAACACTGAATTTGCAATAGTAAAATCATATGATACATTTCAGTCATTGTATTTCTGGGTTATTGCATTTATATGTTTTTCAAAAATCAGATCGACATAGATCAAATTCCTCATTATCAAATTTTGCGTCATACGGGGGGTTTGGCTCCCAAATTTGCAGTTATCTTTTATAGTTGTTAAATCTGTGTACCGAATTTTATCCGTCTAGATCTCTTCGTTTTGTAGTTATCGTGTTAACTTATATTCTAACAGCCAGTCAGACAGAAATCCTCTGAATGAACTTTCCTTAAAATTTGATAGAAATCTACAAATTTCGTTTAAATATCCTGCACCAAATTTCATCCATCTAATTCAAAACGTTTTAGTGAGTTGCCTTTGTCACAAAATGACTTTTCTAAAGATATGTTTTTTCACTCAGGAAGATCTAAAACATAGAAATTCATCTAAATTTCGTCTATTCGTCTATTTTTTTTACTGTGTGGGAACTAGGCGACCTTCTAGCGGCACCAACCAAAAACGCTGACAGTCAACTTCCAGCCTTCAACAATGTAGCATGCTATAATTTTCATTGTCTGCTTTATTGTTTTGTGCATTTAATACTAAATTGTAGCTGTCAGTATTCGTGTTCTTAGATAAAATATATAATTTTTAGTGTTAGCTGACATTTTGTTTATTTTGTATAGTCAATCACTGAGTAACAACAATTAATATATTTTCTCTATATTTTGTATAAGAGAAAGTAAAAATCAGTTATTTTGGGGTCATAAAATATTTTTCTTATTATTTGAAGAAGAAATATCACGTCTATACTTACAACTTCAAAACAGTAAAGCTTTATCAAGAAAAAAAATGGATTAACATACATTGAAATTTATTGTTCAATTATTTTTAAAAAAATGAAATAAAATTTTGTTATCAATCAAGTGATAAGTGTCTTTAAGACATAGAAACATTGAATTAATTATTGTGTTTGGGATAAATGTTTAAAAAATTCTTTTAGCAAAGCAATTCTCTATTTTCTATCTGCCAGTGACTTCATTCCCGTATAAGAATCACCAAGACGAATGAAAGTAGTGAGCTATATGCCTATCTTTGCTGTAGGTAACTAGGTAAAAGTTGCTTTTTTATTGTAGGCACTATCATTGAGTAAAATATTGTCTTGATTTGCGTTTTGATAATGTAGATAAGTTCTAACTAAAAGATAAAATCAAATGGGCTGTAGATGTAGCATTAAACATATAACAAATATTTTAATTTATCCATATTAATAACAAAAAAACATTTATCAGAAAATAGTTATTATATTATTTTACAGATATTTTAGCTTAAAAAATTAATAATCTTAGATTCGTCATATATTTCTATATTACAATAAGGTTTTATAATATTTAATTACTACAATTATTATAATACAAATCAATTAAGTCTTACAAAGAACTTAACAAAATGGTTTTATAACTTTTTGTAATCTTAATACAAATAAGCGTCATCATACATAGCTCATTATGTAAGTTATTGGGTTGGTCTGTTGGTAAAGTCTTGGTTTCGAAACTAAAGAGTTTCAGTTTCGAGACCCGATTCCACCGAAGAACCGTCCTGTAAGGAGATCTGTTGCACGTTAAATCCGTCAGACCAAACAACCTCCCGCTGGTTTGGTGTGGAGAAGGGTCACCAGCTCAGGTGTCATCCTCGTCATCAGACCACGGTTCAAAATTGCGAGGTCTGTCCCCACATAGCGCTAGTGTTGCCTTAAAACGGGTCATTAATAAAACTATACTAAAGTATGTAAGTTACTGTGTTTTCATATTTCCATACAAACAATTTATCAATCGCAAACAAAGTTGGTATGATGTTATTTAGATAATAAAAAGAATATCAGTATATTTTTAAAATATTTCCAAAGTTTAATTAATATTTAATTTATTAGAGACTGTTTCATTTTGATATTTTTTCTAGTAACTTCTGAGAAAATTAACAAATAAATCATACCATGTCAAAATTCGAAAACATTATCATTTTCTGAAATAATATTTCATTTACTACTCGTATACCATGCCGCATTTTTTTTCCTAAAACATTTACCTAATAACGACAAAATTAATTTATGAAAATAATTTGGCGCCATTTTTATTTATCATTACAATGAAATTTAAGCCTATTAACTGCTTTCATTTCATCTAATTAACATGTCAAAAGTCTTTAAGTTCTGTCTTTCATCTTGATTCCATTGGATTATAATAATTTCATTTTTCTAACATTTGCTCATTTCTATCGGTTTGCTCAAACATCTATTCAGCTCAGCTCCGGGAGGAAATACGTAAGAATGTCCTTTTTTTTTTTTTTGGTTTGTTTTGATATTTGTTGATGTTTTACATGTTAATTGACATTGGATTAAAGTAAGTTGCTGCAGCTTTGATCTATATAGTCGGAGGGGTGTTAATTTGAATGTTTACTGTATAGATTTGAATAACGGGAAAATTTAAAATTCAATTCTTCCTTTCAATTCTTCGAGTTTAAATTCAAACTGCATTATTGTAAGATAATAAAATAGCTAACTATAGTTAAATACAAAAAAAAAAAAATTTAAATTGTGCTAATTATTGTTAATTAATGAACTTTTTTATAAAATAAAATGCGTTGCCTTATTAAGAAATTTGAACTAGGATTGATATTCAATCCATAAAATATTAATTAAAATGAAAAATTTGTGGTTATACATCTGCATGCGTGTACAACTTCTGTATCTTGAATTATAAAATTCGATACACATTGTTGTGGAATTTCACCAGAAAGGGGTTGTTTGTAGTGGGTGTATGATGTGAAAACAATTAGCAATCCTTTAGTAGAAAAACAATGACGATGTTTATTTACACGAAGACAGGATAGCACAAAGACGACAAATATTTAAAGTCGAGATGAACACACTGCAACACACAATAACAACAGTAGACCATAAGTAGAAATCCGGTAATAACAATTTCCACACACAAAACGATCAGACAGAATTCAGCAGGAGAGAGGAGCTCCTCGGAGCTTTATTCTACGGCCTCTCCAGATGGCTGAAACTTCTCATAGTCCTTCGCTTTAGCTGCATCACTACCACAGCCAGCTCTACTTGACTCCCTCGTTGCTTTGTTATCCTTTCGGAGACTTATTACTTTTCGTCGATTTAATCTATTACTGCTGACAGCCAAATGAGTAGTGTTAACGGGGCGCTTAGCCCCGGCAGGGGCTTATCCCCGATCATGATAGAATACCATGGACATGGTATATATGTTGCCGTGACAATGGCAACATATAGACCGTTGTATAGTTGTTATCTGCCTGCGAGGTGACTGTGGTGTTACTGCTGGCAGCTTGAGGCTGTTGTCCTCCCCGAAGGGGAGGTGGATAGAAACTTCAATACTAATCAGGTGTATCTCGGTTCCTAATGGACTGTACCAAAATTCTCGATGTTTCGAGCATTATCACTTTTGTCGCCAAGCTGATCGCCAATCTCTGTTCTCACTGATTAAGAGCACCCGGCAGCATCCAATACAGAGTACCGTAAATCATTCTTTCCAGTAACTTATTATCCAGTAACCAATTTTCAGCAACATTTATTTTTAAATAATTTTATTAAAACATTTGGATTTATAAAGCTATATCATGACTCTTCAAACTTGCATTTTTTTTTTCTTATTGTAGTGTACTGAATTTCTTTACTGAAATAAATAGCAATAATTAATTTAAATTGTGAAACATACTTGGTACTTATAATTTGATACAGAATATCTGCAAGAACTTTTAATTATTTAAAACAACTTAATTGAAATAACAACAACAAAAATTCTAATGTTAGATGTCATCTGTTTTTTGCCACATACATGCTTTGTTTTGTCGCGAAGACAACAAAAAATTACCATATTGCATAGGTATAAAAATGGTTAAAACGGCACTTTTAAACCATTGGAATACAGAATGTGCACTTTAAATACGAGTAAATATTTAACTTAATTTAATACTAAATCATATTTCTGAATTCATCTGACTCAAACAATTTCTGCAAATTAAAAATAAATAATGTGACATTTTTTTCTGGTTCTCGTATTTTTTTATTAATAATTAATTTTATTAAACTTTTAAATTCTGTTTTATGCTTATCTCTTTTCAAAATTGAAAATACTGCCATAAAATGTGTTTCGGTTTATTTCAAATGTTTAGCAACTTTTTAATGAATGATTTTATTGCTGAGTCGTTGCAAAATTTTGACATTTAAAAAAAATCAGGAAAGAAGATTTTGACAACATCATCACTCTTCTCTAGAGTAAAACATTATTTACTTCCTCCAAATTCCTGGTTACTCGACATCATCCCTTTATCGTTTTCCGATTCTGAAAAACTGAAAAAAAAATGCTTTCACTCGAAATGCCCCTTAATTACCATCGATCAAACAATAAAACATAAAGACTCATTTATGATTTAAGATTACCACGAAATGCACTGAACTTCACAATCCGGAGGAAAAATTACCTAATATCCTGAGAGATAGTTATAAATATGCAAATCAATGAATTGCATATTTATAATTATCCCTCAGGATAATGAATGTTTCCCGATTAAACTACAAATAAGCATTCTTAATTTAATAAATATTATTTGTTTCCAGAAACATTGGCGGAAACAGAATAAGGAAAAATGAATATTTAGAGTATTTTTATCATTGAAAGCTAAATTAGATAGATTAAAAAAATTTTAGAAAAAAGAGTACATACCTTTAATAAAAGCATTAATAATAATTCGGGAAACTTACATTTAAGGTAAAAAATAGTCTTTTTCATTAGGTATAGTTATTTCGATGCTGCAATTTCATTAACATTATCCCAAAAATAATTTAATGAAAAAATGTGTTTTAAGGGAAAAAGCCATTTAACAATTTTGTAACAGTAAAATAATTATTTTCCTTTTATTTAAATTACTTTTTAATTTACAATTTATTATTTCATTTATTATTGATTCGTGATAATTTTTTTTACATTAAGCATCAGGTAATGTGATTTAAAAAAATTCTAGACTTAAGAAATTAATCGATGAATTGATAATTTAGTTTTGAAAATAGCGAAATGATGTACTGTCATTGATAATACACAACATTTCATTTCAGAACTATACTGCAAGAAATGTGAGAACAATTAACCATGAAATTCCGTATTTACAAACATTAAACAAGTTAAATAAAATGTAAGTAATAATGTAATGTAAGTATTAAAAACAGCAATCAAAATTAATAAAGCCTAATTATTCATCTGACTTTTACAAGCCATAGCGTCTTATTCTTCTAATTCATAAATCAAATGGGTGAGTATAAAATAATATCCAGGCGGAGAAAAAAAAATGCAGTGGATTTTCGTTTAGACTCCTAAAAAATTTGTAAAATGCCTTCACTGTGCAAATAATTTCATGGTAAAGAAACGAATTCTACAGATTAATTTTTAATTTATTAAAAATTAATCGAAATTTTAAAGTTTTTTTCCGCTTAATAATTATGCAGTATGTAACTGCAACCCTTTTAAATGCAATCCAGTATAACTGGGATTCTGAAAATAAAAATCAGAGAATTCGTGGTGTCCACAGCTTTTTTAATGAAGAAGTTAAGAGGAGACTGTTCTTGACAGTGATGGGAAATTCAATTTATTTCAATAATAATTCATAGAAGGGATTTCATAAGAGCTATCAACAACCACATCATCTTGATTAACAAAGATTTTTTTAATGATAAAGATAGGGAAATAGAAAAGGCATAACGTAGACCTATAGAAAGGTCTAGTTTAAGTTATTACTATTCAAGTATTAGTATTAAGTATTTACTATTTCATTCGTTGAAGCGCTATCTTTTAATCAACAGTAGCTTTTCATTACTTTCGTTATATATTGGGAAGACATTTTAAACTTTGTGGGACACCACATTTCTAAATAAGCTAACTTTTAAAATAATAATATTAATTCAGCTGGAAATAATTTTTTAATTTAATAGCAAATGCTAGAAATAATCAAAAGTGAGGTTTTAAATAACATTGAATTCTTTGTTTTTTAAATTTATTTTTCTCTTCGTATTCAGCAATTAAAACTGTAAAATAATATTAAAACGCATGTAAATGCATTTATAAAAATCAATGTAACTTCCAAAAGAAATAAAAATAAAAGTCAGATGGGTTTTATTCAGAAACCTGTTCGTACAAGAAAATATAAAATAAAATTATAATTTCGTAAAAAAAATCGATTTTTTTAGCGTAATTTCCGACTTTCAGATTTATTGTAGAACCATTTGAAGAAAGAGAAAAGGAAACTCAATCCATTGTAAATTGAATCTCAAAAGTCCAATTTAATTTCACTTAAGCCGTTCTAACATTTGAATGTCTCTCCCTTTCTCTCCTTCAAATGGTCAAAAAAATTAAGTAGCACTCATTTCTATATCCTCAAAAATTCTGAAAAAAAAATCTGATATTTCAGAGTATATTTTATCCGATTTAATACAAGTCCCTATACATACATACACACACACGACATATACACAATTATAATTAGATGAAGAAAATAATTCGTTCCAGATAATGAACTATGCAGTAACATACTACTCAAAGGATAGAATTTTTTAAAAATCATTTTCATCTTCATACTAAAAATCACATTTTACTTGTGACATTTTACTTTCATTTGCAAACGGACGAACATGATGAAGATAAAACTCACTAAATAATGATGTATAAATATTTGTAAAAATCTGAAATTTAAAAAGACCTTGCTCGAAGAATCCAAACGAACAGAATAAGAGATTCGTAGCTATTCTTTTAATAATAAGAGCGAATATATGATTCATTCTCCAATTCAAAAACCTTCCCTGCTTTTGCTCATGCACCAGGAAGGGTTTATGTCATTAAAAGAAAGGTGACTGGAAAAATGAAAAGAGGACAAGTTTACATTTATCAATATAATGAATTCAGATTATTCGCAGAATTAGTAGACGGAATAACTGCTCATTATTCTGCGTACCAACCCTTAGCAAAGTTTAATCAACAAAAAGTATTGGTTTTGGGATTCTGAAATCAACAGTACATCTATATGTTGAATCAATCGGTAAGAAATGAAAAAAAAAAATCGTCATTTGAATGCATTGAAGGCTGCATAGCTTCATAGAATCCTCTATTATTTGCAAATAAAAAGAAGTATGTATCATGATCTATATATGATTTATAAATGCTTTACGTATTTATAAATGATTTATTTTTTCCTTACAAAAAGGGTTTGCAAATAATTAAGAAAAGAATACAACTTATAAATTCTTGTTTGTAATGATTGTTTCATCTAATATTTAATGTTAACGAAATTTCATTTTGCTTTTCAAGAAAAGCAGAAAAGTCTACATTATACGCAAAGATAACGAATTTTTGATATTAATTAATGAAGTATGAAACAAGTCATGTTTCCAAGTAAGGAAAAATTCCCTAAATTTTAAGAGAAAAAAAAAATCTCTATCAGTAGAAATTAAGGTTCCAAAAACTGCAATTTTCAAAATGTTCAAGATTTAAACCTACAACTATACTGAAAGATAACTAGTTTTTGATATTAATCAATTAATTATGATTAAATTATGTAACTAACTATATTTTCAATAAGAAAATAATTCCCTGAATTTGAATTTTAAGACAAAACTCCTTATCAAAGCAAATTTACATAATTGTAATTTTTTAAATGTTCAAGATTTGAACCTACCACTATAAGGAACGATAATCAATTTTTGATATTAATCCATGAAGTATGATTAATTAATGAAACAAATCATAATTTCGATTAGGGAATAGTTACTTGAATTTGAATTTTAAGGGGGGAAAATCCTTATCAATGGAAATTAAAGTCCCAGAACTGCAATTCCAAAAATGTTTCAAGATTTATTGCCCGAATCTTTTGCTGCCCCCACTTTTATCTACGACCTTCTATTCAAATACCATCGAAAGATTAAAATATGTATGAAATATTCCGCTTCTATTGCTCCGAGGAAGAATTTTAAATGCGATATTCGCAATGAGAAATCTATTGAGAATAGCCACATCTCAGACGTAGCTATTTCTACTATTCTCACAGTAAGTTTTATTGAATGCGAGGAAAAACAAATAATAAACAATGTGAGTGGGAGCGATCAGAATGCACATCGCTCCTCGAAATCTGTTATTTATGCATCTAATTTAAAATAATAGAGGCTGATATGTAAAAAATATATATATATAAATAACATAGGTCTCTCTTTAAGGCCTTTGTTCTTGATATGGCTCTAATTTATTTTTATTATAAGCATTTTTGTTAATCCATCAATGATTGTTCATTTTGGAATCTTTTTTTTTATTTTCAGTTTCGGAATGTAATTAAGAAAAAGCATTAATAATGCATAAAATGTGGGGTTAATAATGTGGGATTAAATTATTTATATTAGCAAAGCCATTGTGGGTTGAGAAAAAATAATAAGCAGCACTGAAAGGTTAATTATGATTTATGATACATTATTCATGCGTTTGTAGCTATTTTAAGGTCCTACTGCCTCGAGCATATTAATTTGATTGAAATTAATATTTGTGTAGGTAAGAACGCATAAACAATGCATCCTGAAAAAGGCAAATTAGTTTTTGAAGTGAAATTTGCTCCTCCTATATTGATGATATGATAAAATATTTTTGCAAGGGTGGAAAATCAAAGTATAGTTTATAATTTCTTTATTATAACTTATCACATTTTTAATAATATGAGGCCTACTAAAGTTTTAAGTTTATTTTAACTCCTTAACTGTTTTATTTTCTTTACTATCTAACAAGATGTCACACTCCAATTTAGGAATTTTTTCTTTTTATTCTAATGGAAATCCATTCCATAGTTGACTTATCTATGCTTTTGGAGAAATATTAATATTGAATTATAATAGTTATTTTTGTTGTTGTTGTTTGTTTGTTTGTTTTTTGTTTAGAACTATGAAAATTCGACAAATCGATGCACTCGAGAAAAATAGTTAAGCGGTTAAGAATATTTTATTTTTAGAAAAAAAAAATGTATATTGCCAAATTACTGCATTTATCAAATCTATTAAGCAGCATTGTTTTTCAGAATATATTACTTAAATATTTATGAACTGAGTTAGCAAAGAAAAGTTTTAGAGAGCATGCAACTTTTAATTTTATCATCCAATATCTACTGTTGAATTATCACACAGTGTTTAAAAATTAAAACAGAGTGAATTACACTTTTTACTTAGTAATTTAAATAATTCCAATCCATTACCTTTTTAGGAATTTTGAGCTAAATTATATAGAGTGTAAATTTTGAGAAATCAAAAATATTAAAATAAGGTTAAACCTTTTCTGAATTAAGGTCATATTTATAAAATTAATCGAAAATCTTATTTTACAATTCACCTACTTATAATCACCTATAAAATTTATTAAAATTATTACTTATTGTCAAGAGATTATGAAAATGTATTTCCCTACATTGACATTTGCCAAATACTTTAAATGAAATTTCAAGACAAAAAATGTATACATTACTGACTTCACATAGAAAAAAAAATCTTTTCTAGACTGTACAGAGTGAAAATGACTGAACAAAGTTCACTGAATGTTCTTGTAAATATTAGCTGAAATATCATTTTTTTTCTTTTTCAATTTGATTATACCAGTGGGTGACCGAGCTCCGCTCGGAGAAAACAGGTATCGAAGCTAACTCG
>JAPMOQ010030916.1:1378149-1412783 GCA_026543055.1 Argiope trifasciata
TTGGAAAGGGAACTATTCTATACAAAGGTAAAGTAAAGGTAAAGATTAAAGTGTGCTGAAGTTCAATATTTTTGACAAATTTATTTAGAAAAACCAAACATATATACATACATAAGAAACATATTATAAACCTATAACAGCATAAACATAAAACTTTATTAGTTCGCCATATTGGCTATAGATGGCAGCAAATTACCGCTTGAAAATTTAAGTAGCCATTATGGCGAACTAATAAAGTTTGAAAATATCCTATCTGTAACTCCGAACTGCTCGACCATAGCGCTTCAAAACCGGCGCCAATCGATTCCTCGTGGCCAAAAACCCCAGACCCCCAAGTTTACCGGAGTTTATTAATTCTGGGGCGATTTTCGACTTGGCAACATTCCTCTTATTATAGCATTAGATTAAGAGAAGAGTTTGGTCCTAATTCAAATTCTAATAATTCAAAGCAGTAAATTATTCCCATTAGTATAAATAAATCTGATTTAAAACGCATATTAGATGGCTAAAATTCTCGAACAAAAGATAGAAGTACGAAAAATTGCACAGTTTTAATATTAATTAATAAATTTTCAAATGCAATCAACTGTATCGTTCTAAAAGTTATTTTTGAAGTTTTTTCTCTGTCTCTTATATTCAACTCAAAAATGTTTATTATATAATTACTGAAATAGGTATGTCAGTCAATTATTGAAATAAAATTTTCAGTTCGGCAGTTGCATACTTTACATTTTTTTCTTTATTTCCTTAAAAATATATATATATTTTGAATTTCCGTATAAGACTTTTTAAAAGAATTTCGTGCATTGAAAGATAAAGTAGTTCCTTTATATGATGAAATATTGCAGAAATAAAGCTATTATAGCTCATAATCTATTGAAAGTAATTTTTTATAAACTATATGATTTATAGATTATTTGAAAAATTTTTAATCAATCAATCACAACACTTTTTAAAATTGATTTTTAAAAAAGAGCAAGTAATGTAAACATGCATCATTAATGCTTATGATGCATATACATAAATTCTATATAGTATGAATAGAATTTTTAATATTTTTTAACACTATAGTTAAAGAGTTTACAGCAAAGTAAGTAACATTTTTATGTGTATATTTTTGTCTCTCAGTTGATAGCTTAGGGCCGCGGTGGCCTGGTGGTAAAGTCTCAGCTTCGGAACCGGAGGGTTTCAGGTTCGAGACTCTATTCCTCCGAAGAACCGTCGTGTGAGGGGGTCTGTTGCACGTTAAATCTGTCAGGCCAAATGTCCTCACGCTGGTGTGGCGTGGTGTGGTGAGGGGGGTGCCAGTTCAGGTGTCGTCCTCGTCATCTGACCGTGGTTCAAAATTACGAGGTCCGTCCCAAAATAGCCCTGATGTTGCTTTAAGCGAGACGTTAGTATAACTAAACTAAAACTCAGTTGATAGCAGTCATTTCAAACCTTTAGCGTGAATTATGTAGGCTTTAGATTTAAGGTATTGACAGGAAATTCAATATCATTTGGGCAATGAATTTAGAAACATATAATTGTAATTATCATTATAAAATCAAATTATTCATTCTAAAAATGATCATTAATATTGGAATTTAATATTTATTTAAAAATATTATATTGTATAAAAAATAAAGTTAAAATATAGAAGGAAAGTAAGAAAACGATTTCTAAAGAATCAAATTTATACATCTTATGTTTTGTAAAATAATAAATTCAAAATTAATATTATAAGGATTATAATACATATTTTGAAAATATTTTTTAACAATTTCAGATACTAGCAGTTAATTCCTCATCTAATTTAAAATCAAATCTTGATGCTGCTTTTTTTTTTTTTCAAATTCAAAGAGCACACAGCTGCTTTTTCTCTTTTGTTTTAAAGCTCAACATTGGTGTTAAAACTTATTTTGTTAATTTGAGCATCAGTACAAAGTGTTCATAGAGGGATCTTCGGAATCATTCTTCTTTATTTGTTAAAGTGCTGGGAAAATGTGGAAAAAAGATAGCTGATTATGTATAGTCTCAGTTATTATTATTACTTATAACACTTTACTAGCTCGCTGTCAGAAAGCTGTGAGCGATTTAAGCCTAAATTAGCTTCCCTTGTTTTTTCAGTAGCGCCAAGAATAGGACTTAGCAACTTCATGCTTCATATTCGCTTGCATAACCCCTTTCTACATGGAAGGGGGGCACATTCACACTACTCACAGTCTACACAGAATAGCAACCATGTCTGAACCGGGACGCCCAGATCACGAGGAAGACACACTACCCCTATGCCAGGACGCCGGCTTGTATTGTCTCTAACCATGGTTTACAGTTTTGAGGATCACTTCAAAATAATATTTCTTACGAGTTACGCCAATATAACTTATACCAACGCTAATATAACGATTTCTATTCAAAAATTTTCAGAAAATTATCCGCTTTACTTATTACTGAAATGTACTAACAGGAAAATCAAATTATATACATTCAGAAATCATTTAACTTACAGATAATAATCTGAATATTTTGTACGTGAAATTAAGAATACAAATATCCTTTCAATACTTTTAAGTAAGAATTTTTACTTTATAACGGAATTCTGTGATTCATTTAAACAAATTCTTTTGCCTTTCCCAGCTCCATGCCTGTCAACAAAATAATCAACATTTTCTTTTTATAGAAGCAAGTTTTTATTACGGAATGGCTTCAAGTATCTGCAGAAGCTACTGCATAAAACATTCGCCTCACGCCCCAAGTGCTGCGGGAGATTAAATTAATTCTTGCATTGTTTCTGCAATCGTGGAAATATTTCCTTAAATTAAATGCTAGAAAAACAGTCTTTCATTGAAACGTTTAAGAGCAAAATAAAGTTCCGTATTTTATTTCTTTGCAAAGAATTCAAATAAGAGAAAATTTCAGAGAATGCTGCTGTGTTTCACAATGAAAGAAACGATTATCTGAAAGGAAACTGAAATTATTTAGTATTATTTCATTACCTTTCCGCATTAAAAATACAGAAAAAAAAGGTTACATTTTTTTAAAAAGTTTTCCCCCCTATGAATAGCAATGAATTTCTCAGTCTTGCGAAACCTGAATATTTCCAAATATTTCTTTTCTTCAAATAATATCCTCATTACAGCAGTTACCAATTAATATAATAGTATGAGATTTGAGAATAAGAATTTGTTAACCAACACATCGATAACAATAATCGAAATGGATTACATCAACTATATTTTTAACATATCAAGAAGAAGAAAAAACGCTTATCTCATGGCTGGCTATAATTTTTTTAAAGAAATCTTACATTTTTTGGGTTGTTAAGATGGTTAGTATAAAATCCAAATTAGTCTAACAGATATTTGTTTGCAAAATACGTTATAAATAGACAATTTGCATACAAAAGTTTTAGAAAAATTTTAAAGTTTATATAAGATCATGGATTTAAGCATGTAACATACGTCATCGTCTGCCCTGAACTGAATAGAAGCGCCACGAGACTCCAGACGTTGTCTTTGACATCAACATCTTCAGAAAAGGTGGGTTCACACGATGCTTACTATTGCGCGCAATCGTTGCCTCTCTACTGTTGCTTCTGTATTGTCCTCGTATAAACAGTTGAGACAATGGCCAACGGTTGTCCCGTTGTGGTCACGTGATTTTCCGGAAGGAGGTGTGATTTTCTTTTGAACGGAATAGTTAGCCTCGTGTGAACCCACCTTTATAATTAGTATTCCAAAAGCGGTATAAATTTTTATCAACAATTATTCCTTAGTTTATCTATATATTATTCATAATCTTATTGTTTTTCTTTCAATTTATGGAACGATGCACTGCAAATCCTCTATAGTTGGTTTCCATATTAATAACTACTCTACTCATTTCTGCGTTCTTTGAAGCATTACCTAAAACACAGTCTATTCGAAACATCAACACTTATTGCTTGGCTCTTTTATAAAGAAGCTTTGAAATTTTCAATTGCACAATGAGCATTGTGTTGATTCATTTGATATAAATTTCAATTGCTATTAAAAATTTCAGTTTTGGTTTTAATATTCACACCAACTCAAGGGGGAAAAATTATTCTTTGGTATTTCCTTGCAACTGTAGAGAAAAATTTAATGAACATCAAACTTTGAAGATGTTTGAAAACGGAGCATCGATCAATTTTTCATTCCAAATCTGAACAAACTGAGCGATTTAGAAACCATACTAAACGAGATTTTGGTGATCACAGAATTTGGATGGTATGAAACAGAAGATAGCATTTACTTTTAATAATTGCAGAGCAATCTAGTCAAAATAAAAAATATATAAAAACACCAGTGCATGAAAAAAATTATTCTTTGATGCTTTCTTACAACTGTAGAGAAAAATTCAACAAACGTGAAACTTTAAAAATGTTTAAAAAGGAAGTTTTATTCTTCATTTCAAATCTGAAAAAATTAAATGATTTACTGTTCATACTAAATGAAATTCTTGTTTAAATATGAATATGTATGTTCATGATCAAAGAATTTTAATGATATAAAGCGTAGGATATTATTTACCGCGATCACCTTAAGCAACGTCAACTATATTAGCAAATATTGTTGCATCCATACAAAAACAGTAAGGTTTTTCACCTCTCTACTTCCTTGTATACTAACACATTATAGCAAGATTAATGCTTCATCTACAATGACGACAACTTGACGCTCTATTGATGCTTCGGTGGCCTGGTGATAAGGTTTCGGATACAGATTCATAAGTTCGGACCCGCATTTAACCAAAAAAGCGCCGGGTAAGAGGGTCTGGATCACGTGAAATCAGTCAGAGTCAACGTCTTCCCATTGGTGTGGTGAGGAAGTTTAGAGAGAGAAGACCAGCTCGGGTGTCTTCTTTGTCTGACCGTTGCTCAAAATTAAATGATCCGTCCCAAAATAGTCCTAGTATTGCTTTAAAAAGGGGCGTTAATCTAACTAAGCTAAAGTAAATTCAACGACGCATTTCAGGTGCTTTCCTTTACACTTTCAAACATTTGTTACTAACAAAATTACAGACTAAATTTAATTTTTCTACATCGTTGTTGCTTTACGCTTTCACATGGTAGCAGATATACAGACAAATAAGCTACTATCCCTTTGATCGATTGAGACAACAATTTAATATGTATTTACAATTCTACTGATAAATCTATGTATTCAATCCCATCATTCAACCAATTTCCATTTTTTTTTTTTTTTTACTAATGTACATTTATTGACTAGAAAGGTCCAATAGACAGACTTCCTACAGAAGAATTTCATCCAAAATTTGACAGAAAAAAAAAAGATCCATACTTGTCAAACTTCAAATATATAGCTCACTACGTTTTGAATCACTAAATTGATAGGCCAACAGGACAAACTTAAATTTATGTTAAATTTAAATTAAGAACGTTATGTTCGACAATGTTAAATTTAAGAACGTCTTTATAAAGCTGATGGATGTCTGAAATGTGGCGAATTATTTAAACCTTGAGGTCAAATATTTTGACGAGTATTGTTGTTTCGATTTCACATATTTCATAAAGGAAAAGGAAAAAGTCACCGAATGGAAAATATTACAATGCGCTTAAAATATCAGTCAGTCTTAATGCAGTTTATAATAAATAAAAATCCAAATTTAACAATAGATTTTTCAATCGAATAAACTTTTTAAAAAATCACCTGAAGACCGAAAAAAAAACCCGCAAATTTTACAATCAATAAAATAAAAATCACTTTTTATGATTTTCATCCAAAAATTCTTAATTTAATAGGTTGATATTAACTTTCTGAAATGCTGCTGAGTTAAACGATCTGAAATTCATATTTGTCCAATAATTTCAAGTAAAACAAGACCTTGACATTATCTCATTTCCCAATAGAAGAAATAGCGATAAAACTGAAAGATATGAATATGTCCTAAGTTCACATGTAAAAGTAAAATATGCCTAAGCAAAGTTAAATCAATTTTCAGCTGCATAGATCAGCTGAATTGAAAAATTGTTGCTCGCAAGTCAGTTTTTAAAAAATTACTTTTATAGTTACTAAAAGAAAAAGTTTTTAAAGAATATAGTTTTATGAATTATAAAGTATCAAGACAATATTAACACTAATAGTTGTTCAGATTCCTATATGCGCCATTACTTTTAGGTAACTATTAGATAAAGGAGTATTATAAATATAACACAAGAGACCCTCTGCTAGCATTACATTGTTTATACGCGTGGATGCCAGGTAGACTTTCATCTTAATACTCTAAAACCTTTTTAACGAGCATTATTTTTCCCGAATTCTACACATAATGCGAAACACTTGATAAATTAAACAACTTTATCCCATAAGTATCAATGTAAAATAGAAATGCGCTCCATTCCAAAAAAAATTATACAAGCAAATTTATAATAAAGTAATTTACAACACATGTTTTTTATAAGGAAATAATCAAAGGTTTATTTCTTTGGCAACATTCCATAATTTGCCCAAAAAAGAAAATACAACATTATCGTTAAATGAAATTGAAGCACGCATAGTTACAGCGTTATCAGGGTGATATTTCTCAATGTATGATGTAATAATTTCCCATTCTTGTAGCACCTTTCTAATTTCACTGAAAGACTGTTTCTCTGTTGCGTCTATTATGCCTTCCTCTCCTAACAGTATCTCTCCTAATCTCCTCTACAGCATTCTGCAATGACACAGAATGTAACTTCATTAGCTCTTCAGCAGTTCTGGCTATGCTCTTCCACCATCTCGTTGATGTCGTTGCTATCTATGTCTATCCTTATAATCCAGATGAGAGACAAAATTTCATCAATAAAGACTCCACATACACTTATTCAAACTCCTCGGAGTCGCATTCGACAACTCTGTCGGGCTCCAATTTCTTCCATATAGATATAAGAGTTTTCTTCAAACAAACATTCAATAAAGAGAGATATAAGCCAATCCAGCAAGAAAGCTGTCTCCTCATCATTCGTCCTTTGAAACATCGATCGTTAAGAGAGTCACTTTTTTACATTTCATTTCGTTCCCTTCTGCGAGGCTTTACTATCGAAGAATAAAAACTTATTCATTTTCAAAAAGTTAATAAAACATAAAAATCAACCTAAAATAATCGATAGATTAATCTAAAATAAATTTATTTAAATGTGAAATATCAATTTATTATAAGAAAGATTTTTTATTGTATACCGATAGGCTCACCATGAAATATCTTAATCAGCTTTTATAGTCGATGTACATGGTTCATAAAAATTACACACACCCAAAACATGATAATCTGTGGACATTGACAACTCAGTACAGTGTGGATGAATCAATTAGGGCAAAATTTGTGCTTGACAATTCTTTTCACTTTCTCGTTATAAAGTAAATTATTTTTCGAAATTATTATTAATTTTTACTATTTAGATCTTTCTGGGATCAAAATCCACATTTTTAAAGCTATACCTAACATGATAAATTAAAAATGACTTAAAATAGATGGATTTTTATACAAAAGAGACAATTTTCTCCTTTAAAATACGATACCTGTAACACATTGTCTCAGAATCTGCCACATGCCTTTTTTGGCACATTGGTACGTGTTTCACTTTCGGGTGTTGTCGTTGCCACTGTCTTAGATCTCGAAATCAAACACACACACAAGAAAAATACAATGGCTATATTGTGAAAATATATGAAAAAGTCGAGATGGGAATTCTCTCATCATGAACTATTTCTTCAAATCATAGTTTTTGATTTGGCGATACCGAGTAAATTTTTGATACCGAGAATTTTATTACCTGTAGAAACTACTACTCATGATCGAACAAAAAACCCTTACACAATAATCGGCAGAATTATCAAAACAAAAAACATTAAGTCATAAAAATGCTTTTAAAAATGTAAAAAGAATTTAAAGATGGAATATACCATCTTGAAACATTAAAATGTCAAAATTTGTTATCATTTAATCTTAAAAATATTAAATGCCATATCAAATTGATCTGAAAAATTCAGGTATTCTTAGCATTCTCAAATAATAAGACTTTTTTTTTAATTTAGAAGTTCTGGTTGTTAAGTAAAATTGTTACAGTTTTGTATGTTATTATAATCAATCATTTTAATAACAATTTTATTTAAAAAAAAAGAGCAAAGAAAAAATCTCATTAGTATTCTTAATTAGAAATTTCAAAAATGTTACATAGATGAGGTCAAGGTCTCATCTATACTTATGAATAGACGAGATACTAAACTCATACAACACTCATCTATACTATTCTATACTTATGAATAAACAATACTATATTTTTAACTAAATCAGCTATCAATTCACTTTATATATTGAATAGAATTTTTGAATTATTGCTGTAATAAGGATTTAAAATAAGATTACAATATTCAAGAACATATCAGCAATTACACGATATAGAATTTTTAAAAACTGATTAAATTTTTCCAGTTTTATTTTCGAGAAATCAAGGATTTTTATTATTAATATGCATGTTTGAGACTATCCTTTATATTGAGATGCAATATTTTACGAGAAGTCAATCTTCATACCAAAGATTATACTGAATCAGAGGGTAAGAAAGAATATTGATTTGAAGAAAGCAAATGAAAGGTGTTAAATTATAGATGTGCGTAAATGCTCTACATCTACTAATTGCTGCATGCATATTTAAATAAATTCTATTTACATTTCACCCCAAATATCGTGACTGGTTGTTTGCTTTTTAACCTTCACTATTAACTTGATATTTTATCTATTAAAAAAGGAATCATCAGCAATTTTATTAAACGCAAAATATTTTAAAAAGGCATTCTATGTAGTTCTTTTTTATTCATTTTTTCGCCCGTTTATAAAATGCAGCTGTAAATACTAGAATTTATGGTAAGAAATGAATAGAAGAAACGAGTGAAATAAAAAAACGGCATGAAAATTTTAATTGAATTTCGTCGTTTTAATCTAATTTTATGACAATAATTACAGATTATTTTGTCAAAAATAAGGCATGTTGCAGAGAACGAAAATTATACTTTTTTGTATATCTAAAATACATACATTTGATTGATGAATAAATATTTGGTTTGGACACTTTCAAAAAAGAAAAGAAACAGTAATGTGTTGAAAAGCTCTTTTTGAAGATAAAATTCTAGCTATTTTTTTCTTTTCAAATTTTACATATGACTGAAGCCGCAAAAAAAAAAAAAAGAAAAAAATTTCAATTTTGCAAGTTTGGCTATTTTTATGTACATTAAAAAGAAAATATAGTAACTGCGCATTTCATTTCTCATTTTTGAAAATAAATTTCATATATAAAATTACATGTTTTGAAATGAAAAACTGAGTTTTAAGTTCGTAATACTGTGTATTAAAGAGAAATTTTATGAGGTAAATCAAATTTTAAAAAAATATTTTTTTTAAATGTATTATTAATTTCAGTGTTTTCATAATAAACTAGACAACAGATTTTAAATAAATAGAGCCCAAATATTTTAATTTCAAAGAATATGTTTATTATATATAAAAATTCACACTTATATAAAATAATTTAATCTGACATCATTAAATCAAAATGTTAAATTTTTCAAAACAAAATGTTAATTTTTTCTTTTTTTATAATACTAAATTGATTGAATGGCTGGCTTTTTTAATAATTTTTTAGTTTTCAATCTTCATTTTTTTAAGTAGCAAAGATTTTTATACATTTATGAATAGAAAGCATACGTATATTTTAGATCTTTAATAAGAAATCAATTCATATCTCTTTACAGTATTACAAGATAAAAAATAACCTCTAAACTCCGAAATAAAAAAAATATGTTTAAAAATTCGTCAGTAAATTGTATATAAACTTACAGTTATTTTATAAATCCTTCATGGTAAATACGTAAAAATTTGATTTCCGAATTAACAGATGTTAACTTTTTTTATTTTCTCGTATACAGTAGTATTTGAAGTATTCGAGTATTTGAAGTTAGAATACTTCAGACGAAACAGATTAATTTTGAAGATGCTATGAAATATCGAATGATTAATCGCGTATAATATTAGTTAATTAATGATACATGAGTGCTTTTATTTAGGAACTCAGGCATATATTCCAGGAGGATCTTTGAACTTATAACAATACGGAGATATTTATTAGAGCATATTAATTACATATTATTTACTAAATTTAAACGAAGGCATATTAAATTTATGTACAATTTAATTAAGTAAATTAGAACGCAATAATTTAAGAATAATTAGTTACATTCGTCATAAGTTTTTTTTTTTTTAAATCAATAGGAGAATTCATTTTTCTGATTAATTCTATGCTATGAATTATAAATTTTATATTTAGCTGTGTAAACGATTTTTTTTTTTTTCGCTACAAATCGAAATGTGCATATCATGTCCCAATATTTATGATCTTACAATAGCAAACTTATTTTTCGTTTTTGTTGTTTAAATAATGGAATTTAGTAATAAGTTTTTCTTCTTTAATTTTGATAATCTATTTCTTCTCTTACAAAAAAGACAAAAAAAATCACAATACAATGTACCAATTTAATATTATCAATAAATTTGATCTCCTTATGTATTTAAAAAGACAAAAAAAATCATAATACAATGTATCAATTTAATATTATCAAGAATTTTGATCTCCTTATGTATTTTAATTATAATATATCTACGAAAAATATTATACGTTATATTAACTTTTATATAAAAGAGATGTTTTCAACATCAAATATAGAAAATTTAACTTAACTGCAAAGTACTTTTAAGAACTAAAAATTTATTTTTCATAACGGCAGATGTAAATAATTTATGTATGTGGCATGATGTTTAATATAGATTATGTTAAATATAAAAAATTTTGTCAATAAGCAATAAATATTGTGATACTTTAATGATTCACTATATTAAATATGATATGGAAATTCAATAATAAGCAACAGAAGACTGATATTATTTCATAGATAAATTTCATCATTTTGAAAGTATCAAATTATCATCATTTTGAAAGTGCAAAAGATTGTGAGATTTTTGAAAATGGCTACTTTCTTAAATGTAAAATTCTAATTAAAAGCATATTTTCCAAAAATATATTAATTTTCATTTAAAAATGAAAGCATTCTCGTTGTTACTTGTGTAATGCATGAGAGATTAATTGAGCAATTTCATGTAATATCCAAAATTGTTTTACATTTTATTTTAGACCTGAGTATATTTATTACTAATTTAGCAACGAAATAATGTAATGGATATTAGAAATATAGTATCCATTGCCAATACAAAAATAATTACCATAAGAAAACAAAACATTAGTGTTATGCATTTCAGATAGATACTATAAAATGATAAAGGGAAAAAAAGAGGAGAAAAGAGAAAAGGAAAAAAAAATCTAAACCCAGATTTATTAATTAAACTAGGCAATAAGTGCTTTGTTTTTGTTTTCATGTTTTTTTTTTCCTTAATTTATAAAAATTATTATAAATTCTATTAAGTTCTTTCAGTCAATTTTTAATTTTTTTGTTATACAAGAGGGCAGAAAGGTAAAGAATTAAAATAGTCAACTAACTAATAGTAAGTTCTGAAGATGAAAGAAATCGTCTGTTGTCCTCAAGAACTGGCGGGTATACCTACTTTAAACGATCTAATATATCAGTAAATCTATAAACTCAATAATCCCATTTTTACAAACATAACAAAAGTCGAATTCAATTATATGTAAGATTATATGCAAACTTTTTTAATGCAATACTTTTTATATATTATGCTTGTGAATGTTTATTACAGTAGCTCTAATTTACTTTTTTTTTTGCTCTAATTAAGTACATAATTTATAGTTAATACATATGTCAAATAAAATTTGATTTCTATTTACATTAGAAATAATTCACTTATGTTTTATTTTTAAATACTGTTATATTAACTTGATTTGTTTCATATTTATCAATATATAATTTGGCAAACTATTTTTCACAAACTTTTTGAAGTAAAAACTTTTTAATTCCATGAGTATTTTTTTTTTTGTTAACAATATGCATTTTAAATATAGTCAGAATATTATATATAGAGAGAGATATATACTATATATATAGAGATATATACTCATTTAATTACATTTTGCTTGCATGTGTGTGGCGCCATCTTGTATGAAATTTGAGAAAATATTGATTTCAACAGTGCATAAATTGTAAGCTAAACATTAAAAAAAATGGAAAGAAGTTTTTCTATTCTTCAGTATGCAAATAAATATATAAATTTCTTAATAAATTCGAAATTTCTGTCAAATTTATTTAGAACTTGATTTGCATCGTCGTTCCTCTAAATCTTGAAGTGCATTTTGCGTTTCTCAGACATCATCATTTTAATTTGTTAATAATTCTTCATTTTATTAAATAATGTCCCTTTAACAAAATTCTGAACATCAGTTATTTATTTTAGATTAATTAAATTAGAAAATAAAAAAATGATATATAATTTATTATATTATTAAAATAGAAAAGATAATTTTGAAATAAAAGAAATTTACCATCATTCACACAAGCATATTTTAACTATAATTACAAACTAATTTTTAAAACTCTATAGAAATCAATAAAAATTTACATATCAATCAAACTGGTATTATAAGAGGATATTTTGTGTATTTGATAGTGCAAATACTGTTTCGTCAGTGAATATGCTCTCTCTCTCTTTTTTTTCTTCTAAAAATCCTCAGAATCACCAAAATCATAGGAAAAAGTAAACCTTTTTCAATAGTATTCTTAAAATTTTTAAATACTATTTCTAAGTAATTTTTTTCCACAAATTAAATTTCAAAAAGAAATTTAAATAGGTCACTTGTAATAATATAATACATATTAATTTTTTTTAATAAAAATTGATAGTTATAAAATTCAGTTTCATTTTCTGTAAAAAAGTTATTCATCTGCAGTGAAAAACAATTAATAAAGTCTCACAAATGTTTCACCTTTTATCTTAATTAATTTGTCAGAATCAAAAATGTTTTCTAACAATTAGGAAGACAATCAAATTATTTCCCTTTTTCTAAGAATAAATTAATCCCTGTTAATCAGGGACAAATCAGAAAAATGCATCGGACCAATTAGGACACCATTAATTTTGTTCCAAGAAAACGTGAAATGTTAATATTCCGGAAAGATAATTCAATTTTGAGATTGATTCATATAATATTTACGATAACATTCTCCTCTGACAAAACAAACTTGGAGATGCTAGCGCCATCTTTGAGTCAAAAAATAAACTACTAATAAAATCAATCATGCATTTCCATCCAAATTTTAATTTAAAAATAAATATTTAAATTCCTTCTTAATACAGAATAAATATCAGTAAATATTCATAATAATTATATACAGTATAATACTCTGTAAATGTTCCAAGAAACCTGAATAATTTGAGAAATTATTTCTTACAAAAAGTTTGTTTTAAAAATACCTACAAACAAAATGCTCACTTGAACAGAAAATATCAATTTTTAGAATCAATATTCTACCACTTGTAATCTCAATCCAAAGGAACATTATTTTTGAAAAAAGATTATTGAAGCTGTAAACTGTTTATAGAAGATAAATATTAAAAATTTGGAATTTTGTGGAAGAGTTTGCTGAGTTCCATATCGGTGCACAAATATTTTCTTAGAAAACTGTAATGTATTTATGATATAAGTTAATAAGTTGATTTCTTCTACTGATTTTAAGAAAATTAATACAAAAAATTTCATGGAAATAATCGTGAAATGTTTTGATTGATCAGATTAATAAAGCTGAAAAGGATGTATGAGACTAAAAAAAACTGGAAAGTAAGATGTATTAGAAGAAATAAGTCGTATTTAAGCGTTCTTATATTTGAAAGAATCTTTTCTAAAGTACTATATTTTAATATTAAAGCCCTATTCTTAATTATTCCCAAATTCACTGGTGGAAATAATAGATTAATAAAAATAGAATAGTAAATAGATAGATAAAATTTTTGCCTTAAATTTTTATTTATTGTACTATTATTATTTTAGTAATGAAGAAAAATAATCTATTTTTATTTTAATTTAAAACTAAATGATCAAATCAAGAAATACAACATAAATTTAAAGTTTTAAATTTCAAACTTCCATATATATATATATATATATATCGATTGAATAAAATTTCTTAAACTAATAGTCATTTGGAGTTATGATTCATTTAGGGGAAACAAAAAAAATCCTTTAAAAATTGTTCTCTAAGCTAAAAGGTACCAAGACATGCCAGAATGATTTGCATATCAGGAAAGGCTCCTATCTGCCTAGGTAACTTAAGTCAAAAATGCAGGGAGTCCCCTTTAGAACTTTTTTTTAAGACCCTCTATTATAATATTCCCTCAACCAATCGTTTATTTTCACGAAAATGATTTTACTAATTTACTTAAAACCTACGGTCAGTAAAAAAAATCAACCCATCAAATTTCATCAATAGTATTAATAGAATTCACTTTAGATTTTACATTCTATTTTTACTATCTATTTTCTGTCAAAATAAGTATGAAAATATAAATTATAATATAAAAAGCAATGGGATAATTTTTCATTGACTTATTCAAGTTTAGTATAAGTAATAATGATATTCAATTATTCGAATGCAATAAAATTTTAATACCATCCTTTAATTAATATCCACAGAGAAAAGTTTTATAAAATAAGGTTTAAATACAAATGTAACCTAATACCTGAAAGTATATCAAGCTTATAGCGGTATTTGTTCTAATTTATGCAGAAGATAAAATTGCTCTTTCAAAATTAGAATAGAACTTATAAAGCTTTAATTTCCATTCGCTATACGAATATGTGAACATATAATCTTGTAATTTTATTTTTAATTATTTATTTTACATCTTTACCACCATTATCGCCATTATTTTCGCGTTTCTACAATTGTCTGTAAATCCCAAGTTGAACGATATACGAAGAGGTAGAAACGAGAAGCAATTGTGAGAAACCTTTTTTAATTGGTAATATTTCACTTATAAATAGTAAGTGGAACTTTTCGGTTTCAGTCTTGATGCTTAAAATTCTTACCTGCATATTTATACACGATCCCATCAGAAATGTTTGGAGTGGTGAATACCCTCACTCATCGTGGAAAATCCTCATACTTCAATAATTGTACTTCCTTCTAGAATGGATTTTAATTTTCCCTATATAACGTTCGAAAAATACAACATTGAGAGGCGATAATGCTATGACTAATGGCTCATGCCCTTGTGCTAAGATTTTACTCTCACAAAAAGGAGATAATTAGGCATTTTTTCGAGCACTTTGTAACCTAATTTCCAATTTGAGTCATAATTCTTTTTTTTTCGTTGTTTATAATATTATATTTTGCATCCAGTTCTATCACAAAAACTTACTGTATCTTCAACGTATGTTCTAACAAGATTATTTCTTATGAATGATTATTAATTCACCAAATTATTTAATAAACGATTCATTAAAAATTGGATACCCCCTGTCACGAAATAAATAATCTATTTGCATGTGATAATATCAAAGCCCAAATAAAATCTTCCTTAAACGAAATTATCGTCCATTTTTATGTAGAACAGTAAATAAAAAATTTAGGAAACTAAACTTTCGGATATAGGTATAGATACGAATTTTCAATTTAATCCCAATAAAATTTTAATCTTATTTTTAACTGTTGAAAAGACTTTGCATGTATTATGCATTTTTTTTTTGAGTTGTTATATAAAAACTTAGTCATTCCCTTGTGACTTTACAATTTATATCTTTCTGAGATTAAAGTTAGCAAACAAGATAAAATAGATTGCTTTAAAGGAAATTCAACACAATCAATGAACAATAGCTAAAACAGCTAACCTCTATCTAAATGTGTGTTGGTTCAAGCTACTTTCATGTCTATTAGCTTCGAGTCTAATTTTCTATTCGTCTACCCACATCCAAACAAGAAGTTTAGATTGCCTTTGTTAAGTTTGTGGCATCAATTTATCCTCCTCCTGTAAGATAAAAAATATTATTTTCTCACTAGAAAAAAAAATAGTTTTATGAAACTTCGTATCAATGTTTTGTCCCTTATAAAATTAATTTTTTGAGTTGATACACTTTTATATTAAAACTCTAGTACGGAATATAAAAAATAATGTTCTTCAAGATAATCTTCGAACGCAGACGATTTTTTGGATAGCAAAACTTTGTAGCATACTAGTTTCCTCAAACATGAAAACAGTTATTTCTTACTAACTTTGAGGAGGCGGATATAACAAATTATAGTAAAAATAAGTAAGTGGCTCAAGTTTAGGAAATACTGAGCAAGAAAATTCTCGTAAATTTCTTAAAATACAAGTGAAAAGTAATAAACAGTAAAATGCAAATATATATACCCCGTAAATTGTAATTATTCGCAAATCAAAAAAAGGAGCTCCTATAAAGAAAATACATTCAAAGGATTTCTCATATGATAAATATACATATACTTCAGATTTAAATTAATATTACTCACGCCGGAAATATCTGAAAAAAAAAACTTTATATGGTTCCCCAAGACATTTTTAGAAAAAGCAGAAGAAAAATCTACAATTCATGCACATGTAACGTTTTTAAAGAAAATTTCTGTGAAAATCATGTGTAAGAGTGAATTAGTCCATGTTTTAAAAAGCAGATTCTCTGTAATCAGCAAAGTGAAAAAAGAAATTCCTCTCTTAAAAATTTATAGTCTGTTTGAAAATACAAATTTTAATAGCTTTCGCCAAAAAAGATTAGAAAAAAATTTTAAGTGTTTTTCTACCGAGTGTCAACAAATTTCTTGAGAAATGTGAAGCCAAAGAACAATAATAAATTAATGAGGGATTTATTTGCAAGTTGCATACAAAAAAAAATATGTGTGCGCTATGTCTTTAAAATTGCATTTCCTGCTGTACCCTTATCACAAAATTGTGTATTAGAAGTAGTACCAGACATTTAATAGCTTTTGTTGCTGATTTATGTGTTCTCCAACTTTAGAGCTATTTTCATAACTTAGTTTATATTTAATATATTTATCCCTCATTGTCTTAATATAATATAGCAATCTGCTATTGCATGATCATATTTTGTGTGATGAAAAAATTTCCTCCTTTTTTTCGAAAGATTTTTTAAATTCATTTTTATTTGCTATAGATTAATTTAAATTACATGTTTCAGAAAAAAAAGTAAGCTTTTATTTAGAAATGTTGGATACATGTCAATAGCAACTTTTATCTCATTAATAAATTCAAAATATTATCTCATAATACTCTTTCTGAAATATTTTGGTCATCCCCCTATTAAAAAAATCAACTCTAATACAATCAATAAGACAGCTACTTTATTACAGGAAAGAATACTTTTTAATTCATTAACACTGCAGATATGTATCAAATTTTGAATTTAATCTGTCAAAATTTGAATGTTTGTTGGTCTGTATATTTGCGAATATATTACCACGATGATTAAAAAATTCAACAAAAATTAATAAATAGTGTCAACAATATTATAGATTCAGTATCAAATTTTGGACCTTTCCTGTCGCTTTTGGTATAATAGAGCCCTTAATAATTCATCTTCCAAAAATTGATTTGTAAAATTATTAGATCATGGAGAATTCTTGCAATAAGATTAACTCAATTAATTTTCCCGTGCCTTTAATACACCTTTTATTTTATTCATAATACATCAGTAAACCACCTCAAATACCTCATTTTATAATTACTTTATTCTTTCACTCACATTTTGCGTTATCATGTTCATTCAGCAAGTTTTACTGTACTCCAGCTCATTCAGCCAGTTTTATTGTACTCCAGCTCATTCATCCAGTTTTATTGTTTTATTGTACTCCAGCTCATTCATCCAGTTTTATTGTTTTATTGTACTCCAGCCCATTCATCCAGTTTTATTGTTTTATTGTACTCCAGCTCATTCATCCAGCTTTATTGTTTTATTGTACTCCAGCTCATTCAGCCAGTTTTATTGATATTTTTCCCCTTTTGTTATTTCTTTTCAGATTTTGCCTTTTGTATGTTTTTTCCGATTGATTTCAATGTAAATTTTTTAAATAAAGTCCACCTACATCTTTACCAAACAGTAAAGAGCCTGCATGAGCTCTAGAAAAGGAGGTATGGTGTGGTATTCGGTGGAACCTAACCTGTCCGAATTTGAATGTTTGTTGGTCAGCATATTTACAAGTATGTCCCCACTAAAGTTTAAAAATGCAACAATTTAAGTTATTGAATAATGTCAGCAATACTGTAGATTCAGTATTAAATTTTTGACCTAATCAATATAAAGTAAATACTGTATACTAAAATTCAAAACGGGTCAACTTAAGTTAAGTAGTGGGTCAGTTTTATTGTACTCCTGCTCATTCATCCAGTTTTATTGATATTTTTTCCTTTTCATATTTTTGTCTCCCTTTTGTTATTTCTTTTCAGATTTTGCCTTTTGTATGTTTCTTTCCGATTGATTTCAATGTAATTTTTCAAACGAAGTCCACCTACATATCTAGACCAAATAGCTAAGAGATTGCATGAACTCTAGAAACGGAGGTATGGTGTGGTATTCAGTGTTAAAAACCTAACCTCTCAGAGTTTGAATGTTTGTTAGTCAGTATAATTGCAAGTATGTCACCACGATAGTTTAAAAATGCAACAATTTAAATTAATGAATAATGTCAGCAGTACTGTAGATTCAGTATAAAATTTTGGAAATAAACAATATAAAGTAAATACCATGTAATAAAACTCAAAACGGGCCAGATTAAATTAGTATATATGAAAAAAGTGGAGAGAATTGTCTCGTTGGATTGAAACCCGAAAATTCAGCTCATAACTTAAATATGTAATAAAATTTTGAAATTAAAGAAAGTATTTAATTGAAATTAGCAGAACTCTAAAAATAAATATACCGAAGAGACATGTATTGGATTCAAATTATATCCATTTCTTATAAGTATAATATATTTCAGCTTTTGAGAAAAAGAAAGTAAATTTCCACCAAAGGAGTTTACCCAAAACGTATTTTATGCTAAAAATGTACGGCATGAAGAGAGATATCAGTCTGGTGTCAGAAAGATCCGGAAACGAGCTGCCAATCATAAGTGAAAATGCTACACTTTTGAATATTTTTTAAGCCCTCACTCTGGTTCTGAAAAGCAGAAAAGTCACGCTTTGGGAGTATCATTATTCCTTAAAACATCACGTTAAATTTTCCTATAACTCTAAAAATAGATATTTTTTCCACGGGTATCATTATTTTACAAGCATTTCAAATACACTGCGTTCAGCGCAATCAGATTTGAAAGACTGGTGAAGACATTATACATGTGAAGTGCAACAAACGCTCGACATTGTCAGTATTGTTTTCTAATATACGAAACTTATAAGCATTGCAAAAGAATGATATTTATTACTATTGCATAGAAAATATAATCAATTCATATATAGTCGAGTGATACTTTTTCGTATATGAACTATTATCAGTAAGAAGGAATAAGAATGCTGTTTATCCTAATTTCATAGATATATAATTAGCCCATATATAATCAAGTAATGGAATTTTTACTTTCTAATATCTGATTTTTTTTTAAAGATTATTATCATTAAAATATCCGAATTCGAGAGTTTGATAAATCATTCCTGTTTCAGATCTCTTTGAGTCCGAAAGATTTTTTTTTTTTGCATTATATTTTTTTTTCTAAAAACAGAATATTTGAAATAAATATATAAAATCCGTGTTGTTGTTACTTTTGGCACTTTATAAACCCGCTGACAATTATTTGTCAACGATTTAAGTCAAGTGAGCGTCTCTTGTTTTTTCGTCTATGGTCGTCACCATCTAGGGCCAAGAGTACGACTTAGCTATGTCATGCGTCACATTCGCTTACAAAAACCCGTTTTACAAGGATTTGTTCACACACCTCACAGATAGATCATAGAAGAACAAGCCCGAACCAGGACTCGAACCAGGGCAGCCAGATCACGGGAAAGACGAGCAACCTCTTTGCCAGGACGACAACTTATGGTGACGAGGTTGGGATATAAAATTCGTAAACATGAAAAATACTTTCTTAAAGATTCTCTTGGCAAAACTGAAAGATAAAAAACAGTGAAAGCATTAAAAAAATCAGGAAATAAAATGTATCATATAATAAAAGTATCATGAAAAGCATGACTTTTTAAATAAGTACGTTTTATAAAATATTACCTAATATTCCAATATTTCCAAAGAGTATTAACTTCTCACTGTAATAAAATTTGAAATAAATATAAAATTTATTTATACAACAAATTTTACAATATGGCTGGTATTTTGAGTTCTCCTACACAGAAAAACTCTTTTATCCCATTCCGGTATAAATCGGGCAATTTTTATCTCAAATCAGCAAAAGGAGCAGTGTAAAGCGACAAGTAGGTCAAAAATTATTTCAATTTAGCTGTCTACTTCCGGATATTTCTAATTCTCTTACCTATTTGTCAAATATCTCATCGCCGCAGCCTAAATTTAATCGAACTGTTGAACTATGATCAATAATCCAAATACACTGAAAATCCCACCGGCGATGGCCCACGAAATAAGCTATTTTAATGAGACTAGTAATCAAACGGATGAAAACAGAGTTTTAAACTTTTAAGAGGAGTTTTGCGTTGATTAGCCTAGTTGCAGAAGACCCCACATACTCGTTATGGTTTTCTTTGGAGAATTTTCCTCATTTGGTTTCTACTGTTAAGTACCCGCATCGCCGTTGGCAAAGTGAGCAAATGAAATGTAAATTTCAATCCGAAATTGAAATGGAATTTTTGAAAATAGTGATTTTAGAGTGTTCACTGATTCTCAGCCCGAGGATCGGGCAGAAATAGAAGAAGCATTTTCCAAATTTCGTATATCACCTCTGATATTTTGATATCCGAGCAATTATTATTTCCGAATACATACAAAATTCGCTTAAATAGGAAGGTTTGTAATAAAATAAAATTAATTTAAACCAATGGAAGTAGCCTCCTCAAAACTTTCTCGCCTGTTTTCTAATAAATTTGTCATACCGCAGAACGTCTTTCACGGCATTGGCGTAACTTTGTTACAAAATATTAACTTTTGGCCTGAATTTACTATTTTTTCTCTGTATCTATCGAGTCATTCATGGCGAATTAATTAGCTATTTATTCCTGTCATGCGTTAATAGTATCCAAAAATTGAATTGGGTTTTAGATCCATTTTTCCCAAGCAATTGAAACAGAAATTTGACACAAAACTGCACTTGTGGTCACAATATCGCATGCCAAATTTAATGTATTTATGTCATTGCGTTTTCTAACAATCACGTTTACATGTTTCAGAAAGTACAGATCTTACAGATTTTAATTGAATTTACCTCAAAATTTGTATCTATCTTATAAAAATCTGTGCATGGAATTATATCTGTCCAGTTTTCTTCGTTTCATAATAAATGTGTTAACTTATATTCGAATAACCGGACAGATTTTACTCAAAATTTGACAGAAATCTGCCAATTCGATGTAAAGACCGCACACCAAATTTCAACCATTTATCATAAACCGTTTATGAGTTATCTTTGTTGCAGACAGGCAAACAATATGGGCATTCAAACCTATTTTTTCCAAAAATGTGTTTTACTAAAAGATCTAAAATGTGAAAATTCGTCATAATCTCGTATTTTCACATTAATAGGATTTTTTTTTTTACCATTACTATACTTTCTATCAACTAAATATACAAGAAAATAAAATAACAGTTAAAATGCAAGTTGTACTGAGAAATTAAAGTTGATAATTTCATTATTAACAATAACAAATCATCATCATATTGTGCTTAGGGAAATGTGAAGCTATTTATGCTTTCATATTTCTTCCTCTTTTGTTCCACTGTCACTTGTAGGATTATTTCCATCACATAAATTGAAGGGTTCTTGCAATTAAAATAATGTTAAATACGCTAAATAAATTGTGTATTTAATATCACTTAAAGACATAAAAATTAACCCTTTGAATACGGAAGAGTAAACCAATGTATAATTATTCATCTAATACAAAGATTTGTTTACTGTTCCAAAAATAATATAAATAATTGTTTTAAGTTTAATTTTCCCTGAAAAATTAATCAACATCTTTTTAACATTCTGTAAACGCTTTTAACAATCAAAATTGAAAAAAAAAAAAAAAAAAATGGCGCACCGTCATGTATGATAAGTGACAGGTTCTATCCGTGTGCAAAAGGTTAATAGTCTATGACATACAACAATTCATAGCAAAATCAAATAATTCATAAATTTTTCAACAGAAAATTATAGATTTAAGCTTTAACTAATAATGCTTGAAGATAAGTTCGAGTGTCAATTAACTTTGGTTTAAATGTCTAAACTTCAATGCTAACTGTTTTTGTTTTTGACTATTTCATCTCAATGTTAAATAATTTTTTTAAAAAAATATTTCCCCTCAATGTTAAATAATTTTGTTTTTAAATATTTCATCTCAATGTTAAATAGTTTTTTCAAAATACGGTTATTGAGTTTAAAAACATTGTTTCATGCTATGTGTTCAATATTAAATAACAGAATTTTAACTGAGCAATATTATGTAAATACGAGTATTCGATATTAAGTAAGATAATTTTAATTAACCGGTTTTATCAAAATACGGATATTGATTTTAATGACATTATTTAATATTATTGCTCAGTATTAAGAAACATATTTTTAATTAATCAGTGTTATCAAAATACAAATATAATAACATTGTTTAATATTATTTGTTGATTATTAAGAAACAGTTTAATAACAATGTTTAACTGTATATGGACAATAGTAAGAAGAGGAATATTAGTGTTACGTAAATACGGATATAAAATTTAATGAGTGCTTGATATTGATTAAGAACATTTTAATTAATAAGTGTTAAGTGAATACAGATATTAATTTTAATGAACACTCACTATTTAGTAAAAAAAATTTAATTTATCAGAGTTTTCAAAAGACAGATATTGTATAACAATATTTAATATTATGTACTCGATATTAAGAAAAAGAATTTTAATTAATTAGTATTATATGGAAATAACTTGTTCAAAAATACTTTTAACCAGTCACTTTCAAATTATTTAAATACAACGATAGCTAATAGTTACTTGTTTATCAATCTTGTTTCAAAATACCTATAATCAATATTAAGAAACCTTATTCCAAAATATTTAGTATCCGAATTAGTGAGTCTTTCTTTAAAAAACAAGTGGCAATCTAATCTATTTTTAATAACAGTTTATTAAATTAATTTCTAACACTAATTTAAAATCCTATTTCTACAAAATATATCTCATTTCAAAGACTTTTAGTTGAGTCAGTCTTTTAGCCTTCCGACATCCCCAAACAAGACGATGAATTGTTCCCATCCAACATTGTTTGGGGTCGGAAAAGCTCAATAATTCAACTGCCACACCCGCGTTTCGCCTCGCTACTCATTGGATGAACATTCCTGCAATAACTATGACACCTGGATATTTCCACTTATTGCTCTCGTGACGGCAATAGCAGAATAGAAGTATCACTTGTGGTGAAAGCAGACATAAATCATGTAGCGCATTCAAATTCGTCTTATTTGGATTTCTTAGATGACTGGCAATATTTATATAACTAATTATTTATATTTATTATAAATTTCAAAATTAAAAATAAGACCGAAATGGTAAAATTTTTTCTAAATATCTGCAGTCAATTTGTTTATTTTAGATGAAAAAACACTTTAGGTATTTTTCAACCTTATGCTAAAAAAAATTTTTTTAATTTTAAAAACAACAACTAATGTTTACTACTAAAAAATTTACGCTACGACACAAAAATGTATTTAAAAAAATCCCATTAAAAAAGTATTTTAACTACCTAGTAAATAGAATTTATAAGTTATTTACCTAGAAATGATTTTTATTTTTTCACACTATTATTAAGTCATAGAATCAACAAACACGATGAGAGAAAACACAAGATGGTTAAGACATGACAATACAGTAGTTCTGATTTAGGAATACCTTTGTAATTTCAAATTTTCTAGATAGAAAAAAAAATAGTTGTTCAAAATTCTGGAAAAGCGAAACATCTTATAACACCTTTTTTCATTTATTGTCAAAGTATGAAACATTCGATCTTCATCTGCATCTTCGGAGCCCTTTTTTATTAATCCAAGGAGTATAAATTTTGATAATTTGATATGGATCAAAACTTCGATATAAAGATTCGTAAAGGAATTTATGCCTCAAATTCATTGTATTTTTAAGATATCTTTCACATATATAGCAACTGACAAACGATCTTGCCATGATTCAATGCTCATCCAAAATTCTAGAAATAAAGCTATACGCCAAATTTCATTTACTTAGGTTACTGTATCTTTTAATTATCATATAATAGTTTCGTTTCATTTTTTTCGTGCAATATTTATGCAGATCTACAAATTTTATTTTCGAAGCCATTCCATTTTTATTTATAGTGCGCACAGATATGATTTAATTTTTTTTTCGGGCTCCGAGTAATCTAAAAAGTGGAGAATCACACCAATCTCGAAATTAATTTTTAAAAAAAGTCTTTAAAATATTTTCTTTTTTTATTCTTTGTGTGCAAGTGATCAAAGGGGTTTATCTGGAACAATTTTTTTTTAACATTAAAATAATCCAAAAGGAAAGAGCTTCTCCATTTCAATTTCTTAATAAAACATATGTTTGCCCTTCATAAATTATAAAATCTATTATATTCTGTTTATCACTTTTTATAAGCGATATAATTATAATTTATTCTATTTTTTATTGTATTTTTCTTAAACACCTCTCACTTTTTTCCTCGGTGTGTATATGCATGCGTCGTGTGTGTGTGTGTAAGTGTGGGTGTATTGTGCGTGTATGTGATTTCTCAAAACATTTCCACATTCTTTTCAAAACATTTTAATTTGAAAAAAAATTATTTGATTTCTCTCTTTATTTGTAAATAAAAAATCATTAAAAAATACATAAAATAATCATGTAAATAAACAATTTTGTAGCTATATAATTCTGTGCACGGATATCTTTACAAAACTTTTTAATCATGAAATGCTCGAAAATGTTTTTAAATGTTTAGCTTTTAAAAAATTATGCTATATAAAATCAAAACTTTCCTCCCTTTTCTTTTAGTGATCAAAAATTCTTGCTAACGAATTTTGACATTAGATTAGATTCTTAAAAATTATGCATTATAGAATTCCTTTCAAAACTTCCATAAATTAAATATTAATTACTTCTTCCGGCAGAAAATATGCAGAGTTTCCCTTCAAAAATGTTTCGAAGTATGTACTCTAAATGGATAATATTAAAAATTTGGAAAATTTTCAAAAGTATATATACAAGCCTCTTGAACAAATTTTTATTCATAGCAAATGATATCTCAGTATGTAAATTTCAGATATTGTACAATACTGATTTTAACTAAAATATGCATACTTGAGCTTGTGAATACCAATAAATATTTATTTACTCTGATAATAGGATAACATCTATAGCTTTTCCTTAGTTTTGTAAGCTTTAATACTTTATACATTACATCTAACTATATGCAATAACTATACTTTCTATATATAAGCATCCAGACACGAAAAAATTATTCATAAACTTCTTTTATAGAATCATTTTGGGGAAAATATTTTCCCATTAAATTTTAATAGAACAAAAACTTTACCGAGATAAATAAGGCCACCGTTGTACGAGAATTATTCTTTTCCTTTGGAACCCTATTTACATTTCCAGAGCAATATAAAGTCATAAAGGATGTCATTTAACACAGACAAAATTTTTATTTCGAAAATTCGTGGAGAACTCATTTATTATGTGTAAAGTTTACGTTATAAATTAATTTAACATTGTTGGTATAGAAGAATGTATTTAAAATGGAAATTTATCTTGGTCTGAAATTCAACGAATCATCATTTCGATCATCTGAAATCGCACAGTTTTTGAATTATGATAACAAAGTATTCAATTTGTAGATATAAAATTTGAATATTTCTAAGCTGTATATTACATTCAAATAATCACTACAGCTAGTGTCAATTACATGTTTGGCACCAACAGGTAAGATCTGTAGAGTTAAGACTAAATAATTACCAGGTAAAATAGAATGAAACAAGTAATTAAAATTTTTTATATTCATTTTCTACTTAGATGAACAAAAAAAATATTATTAGAGTTACTTTTTATTAAATAATTATCAAAAAAGTTATTAAGTATCAAAAAAGGATTGATTTTTGCTACAATTGAACTCGTATTCTCCACCTTCAAGTGAAAAATACGGAAATCCTTGCATTTTACCGATTGAACTCCTGCCTGTCGATTTTAATTTCCATTGCAAATTGCTAAAATTTTATTTAAAGTATTAAAAATCAATTAAATTTAATTAATGAATATTTGAAAAAACTGTATTAACGTCGAGTGTCATTTACAACAAGTTTTAAAAAATTACATTTGAACTCGGTTGGATGAATCAAAAGAATTTTATTACGACTGAAAATTTGAACAAGATGTATAAATTAATATATATAAATGAAGGGTGTTAACTAATAGTAGGAATAACTATAACCCCCTTTCAAGATTCACAGAAGAAATGGCATCGCGCTTTCAGCGCAAAAAGAACGAAATTCAACGTTATTTTTGTTGTAAATATATACTGTAAATCAATCTCTTTTATTTCTAAGTGCTAGTAAATTTTTCATTTTCAGTTTGCATTTGTAGTTGCTACTTCAAAATGGCTGCCTTTTCGTCTAGCCCTGAGTAGTCATTTTCAGGTTCAGCTCAATGAGGAAAATTTTGTAGAAATAATCCTTTTCTAGATTGTTAAATTCTACACTTAAATTTAAATACACGGTTTAAAATACTAAAAATGAATATCAAATTAAGTTTCTTTCATTCATAGCGAACAACACAGTTTTCGCTCTTCTTCCCTGCCTGTTGTCAATTTTCTCTCCATCCGTTTCTTAGTTTTCCTCCCGTCTGACACCAAGTGACCTTTTTTCTCCTGACTGACTTGCAACCTCCATCGTTGGGAGCAGAGGAACAGTACCAGTTTTGTGACACAACGGAAACCGAAGAGCAATATATTTTCTTCCAACACCCAAATATATATATATTTTAAAGATTTCAGCTTTTAGTTTAGTATCTTAACTAGATTACTTACTCGCTTCGTAACCTAATATCATTTTTTATTTTAAAAAATTGCTTTTAATTATATACAAACGATAATAAATTTAGTGATGTCCTTCTATGATGATAACTTATAAATGAACCTTAAAAAAAAATTGCTTATAAAATCAGCTCCAAAAACAAGTACCCCAAGATTTTTTATTTATTATTTTTTTAGTGAAATTTAATCTTTAAGGGGTGTGTACTCGAACTTATTCAAATTAAATTATTTTTCACAAATCATTATAACAGGATTCGTAAATAATTACATTTTATAAGATACGTTGTTTTATAATACCAATGACAAAATATTATTTTTAAACGATTCTACCTTACTGTAGTTCGATTGTGCTTTTTTTTCTATTAAAATTACTTTGTTATTATTACTATCATCGCATTACTTAATACTAATGTATTATTATTATAATTGATTTGGAATTTTAATTTAATTTTTTTTTTTTCATACACAAACTAAAACCGACTTCCTTGGAAAAATAAATGTTTTGGTATTTTCGTTTGTCGAAATTAACAACTTATGACTACTTCTACGGAAATCAATAAAATTTAATTTTAGAGGTTTTAGGAGAGAAGAAGGGGGCTCAGGAATCCGAATTATTTATTACTCGAACCCCTCTATGATTCCCGATCCTGGTCATTATCTCAATAGTAATATTAGTTTTGTTACTTTCATGTCTACAGAAGAGCGCAGAAATCCTGCTTTTGTTGTTGGCCATTGAGCAACATGGCAAACAGAAAGCAAGGTCACCTCTTTCTCCTCTTAGAAACAAATATGTGGTCTGTTGCTGCCACTCCCAGACCCCCCATCCCCGTTTTCTAAGAAACGAGGTGAAAGGGAAGAATATAAGATCAGCAAAGCTTTACATACGAGAGGGGTCAGTTGGAAGGGAAGAGTGGGGATCGACGGGGACACTTTCAACAATGCCAAGGTCAGATGCATAGGAGAGGGGTAGACTCTGAGACCAATGGTGGCAAGAAACAGATTTACATGAGAATTGAATTCTAACATCTCTGAGTTTTGAGTGAATATTTAAGATATATATCTATCTATATCTATATATATATAAAGCAAAAAATACGAAAACGCAAGCTGTATGAAAAGGCAAAATTGACTGTAAAGATAAAATAGGCTAAATCCGATGAATAATACCTGTAGATCTTAAAAAACCAAAAATGTTCGGATAGTGTTTTTCTCCCATCAAGTCATGTAGTGTCAATGAAGTTGAATTAAAAAAAGCTAATGCCATAGGAGTTAAAATCTGGACATTCAATTAAAATGTGTTCCACACTAAAATCGATATGACATCGAGGACAAATCGGTGGTCTCTCTCCGAGAAGATGTCGATGCGTAAACCTAGTATTATGCCCTATGAGAAATTTATGAATGAAATGTTAAGTTACCATAACCATAACCATAGAGATAAACTTAGTTTCAACGATTACACCAATCAATTCATCAGCATCTATGTCTCATCTTTATATGTAAAACAGTTTTTGAATCTATATTTTAATTATATGGATAATAATGATTAACTTAATTGTTAATTAATAAATTGGTGGAAACTCATTCACTGCAATTTTGATGAAATGACCCTAGTTATATATCTAAGAATATATTTAATACCATTGAAAATTCGCGTATACAAATGCAATTACTAAAACAATGGAAAGTAAAGCTGTAAAATAAATTTAAAACTTTGTTAAGTTGGGAAAAAAATCGCCCATGATGTAAAATGATTTTTTACGCCATATTAGGTTTCAAGCATATTGGGGAAAAAGGAAATTTGGCTTAATTTTTAATTAATTGAATGCTAATTAAATGTTAAAAAATATTTTTCTTAAGGTGTACTTAATATCCAAGAAATAAATTCACGCCGAATTTAACCCTCTGCATTCGGATGCTGCTCCCCCCCCCCTCATCATTCAAGACGCATAATTTTGAGGTTTTATTTATTTATTTAATCAATTTTGAATAATAAAAATTTCTGGTTGAGTAGCTAGAAGCAAATTAATTAAACTGGAAAATTCAACTTAAAACAATTTTTGTGTATTGTTTATTGGAGCAATAAACAAATCTTTGTATTAGATGAATAATCATGCATCCGATTACTTTTCAGAGTGCAAAGTGTCAATAGCTCAACAGTCTGCTCTGCAGAGATCTTTGAATCAGTTTTTGCAGCATGCTTGTCACATGGCGAAATCTACTGAAAATACCCACTCTAAAATATGATCATGTTAAAACGATCTTCGTTTGTTGCAACTTATGTCACATCGAAACTCATTTATTTCGATTGTCATATTCCTAAATGAAGCGGCAATCATCCTTAAGGTATAATAATTTTGAAGATAATTTCAATTTTAAATCCATAACTCGTAGCAATAGAAAATTTGTAACTTTATAATGAAGATTTTAATTCTGATCCGGAGAAGAAAATTAAAATTTTCAATGATCAATGAATACAAATAATCTTATTATTATATGCTGCTTTGAATATTGCAAAATAACAGTTGAGCGTACGTTATTTGCAATAAATGTCGTATGAAAAGCAATTACTATGTAATATTTCCCAAACCGTTGATTGCACTTTTCAAAGCGTGTTTTTAATCAAGCTTTGAAGAAATCTGATCTATCTGAGTTTATCAGAGACAATTAGGAATACGGGAGCGATTTCTGAATAAAATGTTACAAACAATAGATTGAGAAATTAATGAAACATTTAACTTCAAATTTGGGGAAACTTCCTAAATTTGAACAACTTCAAAATCGAAAAATACTATCTTAAATAATATTAACTACTTATTAATGTTCGTTATGAATGTTCCTATGCTTTGAAATTAGCACTTGCGTTTCGTTAATACAAAAATTCACAAATGCAAACACATATATGAAAATTTTCATATTTCTTTACCCCTGAAAACTCTTAAAACATTAAATTATATTGGTTTATCTATCGTAACGTGCCGTTTTAGAGTAACACTTGAGTTAATTTGAGACAAGCCTCGTAATTTTGAAAACTAATAAAGTATTTAGCTTCAAATTTCGGAAAACTTCCTAGATTTAAACAACTTAAAAACCATGAAACACTATCTTAAACATGAAAAGACTATAAACTACTTATGAATGTTAGTAAAACTTTCTATGCTTTGAAATTGGCTTTTGCATTTCGTTAATACAAAAATTCACAAATGTAGGCACTTATAAGAAAAATGTTTCAATTTCTCTGCTGAACTTTTAAAACTTTGAATGGTATCAGTTAAGTTATATAAACGGCCAATTTTAGAGCAACACTAGAGCTATCGAACAGAAGACGAGGAAGACACCAGCAGTGTCACCTCCTCTCCAGGCGTCTATACCACAAATGCGCGAAGGACGTTCGATCCCAACAGATTTAACATGCATCAGACCCCCATCACACGACTATTCTTCGATAGAATCGGGTCTTGAACCCGAAATTTTCTAATTCCGAAACTGTGATCTTATCATCATGCTATAGCATTCCACATTAAATGATATTTCGCAATAATTCATGTGCGTCACTTTTTTTTATCATTATACTGAATTCATTGTTACCAACCTTTATGCATAAGTAGGTAAGTTTTGATGAATACTAAATCCAGGAAAATAGAAAAAGCTTTAATTAATTAAAATAACTTAGTTATAACAATGAGTTTTATTTATTTATTAATTTTTTTCTATAGTCAGTCATAATTTTTTGCAGGAATTATATTCTTCGGTTTCTTGTCAATACCACTAGGTAAATAACATTCATGTTACAAAAATATAGTGTGCTTAAAACTATACTTTTCAACATTGTCCGAATGTAAAAAGAGGTTGTGGTAGTCTGGTGGCAAAGTCTCGACTTCGGAACTGGAGGATTTCAGACCAGAAACCCGATTGCATCGAAGAACCGTCTTGTAAGCGAACCTCATTTGTAAAGGAGGTGCCTGCTCAGGTGTCGTCTTCGTTGTCTGATAGGGAGTTTCAAAATTACAAAGTCCGTTTCAAAATAACCCTAGTATTGTTTTAAAAACGGCACGTTAATTGTACCTAAAACTGAATGATGTAATGCAAAAATCAGATTCAGATACGATTTGAATTTAGTTCAAAATCATTTTAACTACGGCTTTAAAGAAAAGTAAACGAAGATCCGTAATAAATTCAGTTCTCCGCATAATCCCTAATTAAAACGATATCCTTTCTCTTTCCCATATTATTAATCCATTAACTGTGGTCCTAAGATTCTAAGTAGGTTCCTTGCCTATTTAGAACATTAGGCAAGATCGTGGCCACTATGAGTTATTGCAAATTTTTGTTTACAGAGGTCTCTTTTGTTTACAGAGTTGCGTTTTGTACTTCATAATGCGTGAAAAAAATTGAGTACACATTTTGAAAACTTTTTCATGTGCGATCTTAACCGTGTATAGAACTACAGTTGTAGTAAATAGATGCCATGCCAAATTTCATTAGCCAGTCAACTTTTTGACGATTATACTCGTTTGGGAAAAAGTACAGCATTTTGCCTTATGACGAGTTTACTAGTCAGAAATAATAAGTAGTGACAGTTTGCAGTTTGAATTGATAATAAGTACGGGCAATTTGCAGTTTGAATCGATAATAAGTGGTGATCATTTGGAGTTTGAATTACATTTTTAATAAAATGCATGTTAGTTAAAGAAAATAAATAAATGTGCTTATTGAAATAAAAACAAATGAAAGTCATTTCATTACAACATAATTTCATTTAGACATATACTATATAACGTAATTTCTACCATGCATAGGATCCGAGTATACTTGTCATCGTTAAATTTTCGCGACGCAATTTAGGTACGTATTTTCCAAGGAGATCGAAACAGTTAACGGATTAGTCTACGATACTGCATTTTTTTTTTTAATTCTCACATCTAGTTTAAGGCAAAATAATAAATCAATAGAGGATAAATCCTTTTATTGTTTTGATACAAAACACGATATGGACCCTATGGACGATATGGATCAAAACACTACTGGGTACCAAGTTTTATCTATCTAGCTAATCGTGTTTTGATCTTACTGAATTCACTTACAGTCAGATAAATTGGTATCATTCCTTACTTTGAATGTATTTTGTTGAAAGTGTTCTTTAAAAAATCAAGAAATTGGAAGTAAAGACCATAAGCCAAGTTACAGTCCTCTAGCTCAAAGCTTTTTTGAGCGACCGAAATAACAGACAAACAAATAGAGAAAATAACAGATATAATTCCAAAAATGTGTTTTTTCGGATTCGGGGGTTGCGGTGGGATCTGAAATGTGAGATTCATCAAAATCACCGGTTCGAATATTTTGATAATTGCAATACTTGCTTTTGGCATATTTCATACAAAAGGGGAAAAAAATGAAGTAGGTTAGTAGTTTTTACTAAAACGTCAAATCCAGATTCAGATTTTGAAATGCATTCTGCACGCGAAGCGATTCAACAAAACTTTTCAGAAATTTATTTTTGAGTTTAACGATCTAAACCCTCCCCCTCAAACCAAAAAAAAAAAAAAAAAAACACATTACAAAAAGGGAAAAAAAAAAAAAAGGCGCCTGCACAAAAGAAGAATTCTAAATGCACTCTTACTGATAGGTTAGATATTCTATAGATGAATAACTTTGATGCATTTGTATGCTATCATACGTGTTGCTAAATAAGATTAAAATAAAACGTGACATATTGATAAAGCTAAATAATCGGGTTTTATATATTTCTTTTTTTTATTCCGATTTGAATATAAATAGCAGGTTCTTATATATTTTTCTATTTCCATTCGGATTTGATTATGAATAAGCAGTATAAATCTTAAATAGTACACTGCATAATACCTCAACGCAAGACTAATGTGGACATTTAAAACAATTATCATAGCGCTCGTATTAAAGCACTAAGTATATTTTTTTTGTTAAAATGTGGAACTTTTCTAAACAATACAGATTCGTATTGCAGATTTCTGCAGTCATTTCCAAATTTTTGGACGATGTGTCTGAAAGAAAGACGGTATGACCATACTATAAATAAAAGATAATAGTGCCGGTGTACTGGTCTAGGGGTAGCCTGTCTTCCCCGTGAACTAGCTATTCCGGGTTTGAGTCTTAGTTCAGGCTATTCTTCAATCAGTGCTCTATCTGTGAGATGTGTGAAAGGGGCTCTGTAAAAATGGGTTGTGAAAGCGAGTGTGTGAGTGTCATCTTCATATGAGATAAAGTCAGACGTCTACCCTCGGATGTTTAGAAGTATTTACTCTCTCAGAAGTTATTACACCCTTCTTTTCCCGATCTCTTGGTTGATTTGGTCTGTCAATCCAAAGGGGATAAGCAGCAGCAGCAACAACTATATAACTAGAAAACACAGCAATTTAGAAAATGAAATTGAGTGTGTGGTTGACACAAAAAATTTTAAGTTTGTATCTAAATTTTGACCAAATCGGTCAATGAGAAAATATATAGAATGCATACAGTAGGTTTCAAAAAGTCACGCCTATCAATTGAGAGCAATTTTAGGCATTAGAAGAGTGATATGAAGAATTTAGAGTGCTTACTTAATACCAAACTTATATGTCCCTACATAGAAAAAAAAATTGTAATATTTTTAAAACGTTGCAAATTTATAAAAATTCCCCCTCTCCCCAAAAATAAATTCATATATGTATATATATATATATACACTGAAGTGACAAAAGTCAGTGGATAGCAATATGCAAATATACAGATGGCAGTAGTATCGCAGCGAAAAGTATAAATGCGCAGTTCGTTTTCCAGAGCATTCATTTGTGTTCAAGTTATTCATGTGAACAGGTTTTTCGTGATTTATGGCGGCACGACGAGAATTAACAGACTTTGAACGTGGAATGTTAGTTGGAGCTAGACGCATGGGTCATTCCATTGCGGCTATCGCTAATGAATTCAACATTCCGAGATCCACAGTATCAAGAGTGTGCCGAGAGTATGAAATTTCAGGCATCACATCCCATCATGGACAGCGCAGTGGGCGACCACCTGCACTTAACGACCGTGATCGCCGACGTCTGTGTAGAATGGTCAATGTTAATAGACACGCAACACTTCGTCAAACAACTGCAGGAATCAATGTGGGACGTACGAGGGACGTGTCCGATAGGACTGTGCGGCGAAATTTGTCTTCCTTGGGCTATGACAGCAGAAGACCGACTCGAGTGCTTTTACTGACAGCACGACATCGCCTGCAGCGACTCTCCTGGGCTCGTGAGCATATCGACTGGTCCCTAGACCAATGGAAAACCGTGGCGTGGTCAGATGAGTCACGATTTCAGTTGTTACGAGCTGATGGTAGAGTTCGAGTGTGGCACAGACCCCACGAAGCTATGGACCCAAACTGTCAGCAAGGCACTGTTCAAGCTGGTGGTGGCTGCATAATGGTGT